>CAJNDV010034752.1:14525-25684 GCA_905221635.1 Symbiodinium sp. CCMP2456 | reverse complement strand
ATACTAATGATATTGATGATGATGATGATGATGATGAAAAACAAGCAGTAATGTAATAAGAATGCGAATAACAAAAATAACAATGATGATAATGATGATGACGACAATACTAGCAATGATAAGTTAGCAACTACCATCTCCATTTTCTAACCATGCACCACCCCCTAGCACCCAAACCATAACAACCTATGCCTCAACCGTAAGCCCACCGAAAGACCCGTATGAAAGACCCACCTGAAGACCCAAAACCATAACAACCTATACCTCAACCCCAATCCCACCGAAAGACCCACACCAAGACCCACATGTTGGAACCACCAGAAAACCCATACACCACCACATAGAAAAAACCCACCCTAAACCCCATACACCAATACCTCCATAGAAAATACCATATTTCCAACCCGAAACCCCTAATCTTAGAAAATGGAAAGGGTATTCTCGAACAAAATATCTATATTAGTAATCAGGTTTAGGGATAAGGTAAAACCATAATGTAATTATAATCCATAACAACGTAAGGATTATAACTACATTACATTATACTTATGCCTTATCAACTGGAACTTCAATAACTATCCTATCCTTATGCTTACCAACCTGCATAAATTAATGTTCTAAAAACTCATCATTCATCAATAACTGATGGACATGATCAAACACCTTGTTATTATCGGGTTTAGGTTGTTCGGGTTCAGGTTGTGGCTCGTGTTCTTCACCAACAAATTTGTTAGGGAATTGTTCGTTTAATCGTTTGCGTATTTCCCTTTTCTGCTTCTCGTATTCTGCCTTAACTTCTGCTTGTAATGGATCGTTTAGTTTTGCCATCTTTCCTTAAGTTACCTAACTTTGTTAAATAACCTTTTATCAATATATTTAGTTCCGAGTTCGGATGTACCGCATAATGGAAATGGGCAGCCCAGTTTTCGTGTTTTTGTGTGTCCGCATTATTCGCAGCATAATTGGCTCCCTTTTGCCCTTTCCTCTCTACGTGCTTGACTTTATTCTGTTTGGTTTTTCTTGTAGCATTTTCTTTTTACTTCACGGCACCTGATAGAAGCCTTAAAACCGTCAAACTCTTCAACGTCTTCAGTCGAACAGCACGATTTGCGCACTTTCTTTTCCATCGTATTATATAAAAAAGTCTAGTCGTTAGGCATGGTTAGAAAAGTTTAACATCCTCTAATAAAAACATTATAACATTTGTCGGGGGATCTTCTTCTCCTTCTTCCAAAAGCACGAACAAAGCAATTAGACCATTACCACATTCTGTTGATGCGCTTATGGAAACACACGAGGCGCTGGCATGGGGGCAGTGTCGGGTTTAGCACGCGAGGCTCGTTCCTCGGGTCAAAAGACAACACGAATGAATTGTTAACTTATTTTAACAAGTCTTCTAACTGATAAAACTCAAACAATAGTTTAAATCATGTCTTACAATCTTCATAGTGTTGAAAACCCTCTAGTTCATCCAAAATCGCACTTAAGCTAGCATTGTCTTTTCTTGTCTTCCTTCGTTCCTCCAACCATTTTTTCTTAGCATCTTCTTTTCTTTTTAAGGAAAACACTCCATCATATACATTAATGAATGTATATATATATATAGTCTAACCAAAACAACTCAAAAAAATGCTTCGACTGGCTTACTAATGTATTGGTGTTTTGGATGTTGATGAGTTGGGGGCTGAGGTATAGGTTGTTATGGTTTTGGGGCTAGGGGGTGGTGCATGGTTAGAAAACGGCAATGGTAGTTGCTAACTTAATAATGGTAGCGGCTAGTAACAGCAGCAGTTATTGTAACAATAAGAACTATTATTACGCTACTCGTCGTAGCCGTGAACATGAAACTACCAGTAGTGATTACAATAATGGAACTATAACAGCAGGACTACTAACGACCATGATAACAAAACAATAATAGTAATAATCGTGTTAACAATGACTATGCTAACATATAATGACAACAAGAACGTAACAGTCATAATCGCAAGATTTCTCAAACTCTGCCAACCCAGAACCGAAGGCCTTCAGGGCAGTCTCTCCAGCCTTCGTCAGAACATAAACCTTCAGGGCTTGCGATCATTGGTTTCTTTCGAGAGGGGACTGTTGTGGCGTGGGAAGATAAGCATGATTTACTTCTTCTGCACCATGTCGCGAGACACGTGATGCATCGGAACAAGCTTATACACGCCACAACAGTCCTTTCTGCTTCTTTAACGGTTTTTTTTGGTTTGGAGATTTAGGGTTTGGGGGCTTTTTTTGCTCTGCAGCCGCAGTCTTGAGGCGCCTGGGATCAAGATTTGACGGTTTGGCCCCCAGCTTGCCAAGATCCTACTAGGTAGCGCCCCATCCACGAACTAAACCCCCTTAAACCCTAAACCCTAAACCCTAAACCCTAAACCCTAAACCCGAAATCCGGCCTAGATCCAAAGCCCTGCTTAGAGCCTCGAAAAAACGGCTTTACCCCAATGCTGCAGTCTCAGCGTCGGAAACACAAAGTCCTCTTCTAATTATTTAAGCCGGCTGATGCGTAGTCAATGCTATACAAATTTGTATGGGGCGCCAGTGAAAAGCTGCTGCCTGCTCGTTACCGCCCCATGTGAGATTGTCAGGGGGGGAATGTGGAGACGCTGGCAACAACCAACAAGCTGCTAAGGAACAGAATAAATGTCAGAGTGGTAACACTGCTGCTTCCAACAAACCTCGAACCATGAGCAGGACACTGGAAATATCGGCTAGCAAGTCTTAGTGATGCCTGCCTGATTTGCAAGGTACCATTGTTAGACCTCACTCCAGGGTAGCATAACATGGCGTGCGAAGCATAAGCTTAACTCGACAGCCCCGTGAACTATGTTCCTTGACACCCTGTGACACTCTTGATCAACCATCAACCATCAAGCATGCAATATCCATTCGACCCCAAACCCTACACCTTCAACCCTAATCTCAGGCCTCAATGATTAGAATAGGGTTTTGGAGCCCAGTAGACTATAAACATAACAAGGAACCCCCAGAGAGTATAGGTAATTATCTAGGCTTCTATCTCACGCAATCCAACTCCCAAGCTCTCTAACAGAACCCCCCCGGCTCTCGGGCTCTCATAGTTTGGATGTTCGTGGAGAGAAACCTTCTACGTTCTACGAATTACCTCGGCCCCTTTAGGCCCCCGGCCACGAAAGCCCAAAACCCCAAAGAAACTACTGTGCCGTTTCGGGCTTGGGGTTATGCCTCTATTGGGGTTTAGGATTTAGGATCCATGGCATCTGTATCCAGCAACGTGTTTCTATGAAAGCACGATAAAGGACACCCCGGACCGTCAGCCGTCTAAACCCTAAACCCTAAACCCCAAACCTCCATGCTTTTAGCGAGGCCTCCATTTGGGGGTCGACGTTCTGCAAATGCTCCTGCAGCTCCAGGTTGTACCTGCTAGGACATAAAATGATTTGTGAAAATGTAATATAAGAAAAAATAACATAATATAATATAATATAATATAATATAATATAATATAGTATAATATAATATAATATAATATGATATAATACAATATAATATAATATAATATAACATAATATAATATAAATAAATAAATAAATAAATAAATATATATATATATATATATATATCGGGCATACAGAGGGCCCGGTCGAGTCTCTCCCTCGCGCAAGTCAAACTATAAAGCTGTCCTTTCTGTTCCTGCACAAAAGTGTAGATTCGGCACCGTATGTCCAAGCCGTTCCTGAAACAAAGCAGTGTCTGTACAACCTTCACGGAACATGGCTGGTGCCAGTCTTGGTTTCGCGCATGCCCCTCAGCTAAGCCACACTGCGCTTGGAATGCGGCACCATCTGTGAGGAGTGCAACACAGATTGCGCCACCGGTCACAGGCTTCCTGAAGGCATCTAGGTCTAGGCTGTTTGGGATATTCGCACTGCCAGTTCATAGTCACGCCGCATCTGCTCTTTCCAGATTCTACTGTCCTTTGTGCTGCGCGCTTGGGCAAGGTGGCAAATTCGGCCATCCCACCGTGGCCAGCCCGAAATATTGCCACTGAAATGACCACAACTTGGACAAGCATTGCTGATTCGAGTCCTGCCACGGCTTTCATGGTGGTGGGTGCTCAAATTGTCGCAGTGGTCATGCAGCACCGGTCCAAAGCCGCAATGCCCGCACTGATGTGCACCGGGCAAAGCTGCTTTCATCTGATTTGCAAGCAGCTCCTCCGACAGGCCTGGCACCTGCCGCTCCCATTCTGCTGCCAGCTTGCTGAGCATCTGGTTTGCCTTCGCATGCTCTTCTGCACGGATTTGCTGTCGCTGCAGGGCCATATGTGTGTCAAAGAGCTCTGAAGGCAAGTACTTGGCCATTGTCTGCTCGCTGAAAGAACCGTTGCAACAAGCATCGGCAGGCGCTCTGCAGGGGCACAAAAGAAAAGCACCCCGTTGACGAATCACAGCCTCTGGCTGGTCTTGCTCCGCACGAGCATACTTCTCAAAGCATGATGGACACAAGGAATGTGTGCCTTGTGAGCATACTGGCGCCTGGCTTTCAAGCACAGCTTCGCCGCAACTCACACATTTGCTATCAACTATCAACTTGCTCTGCAGCGTTGCAAGCGTAGCTGCAAGCGGAGTTAGCAAGTGCAAACTATCTTCAGCTCCGAATTTCGCATGTAAACCTTTCAGGCCGAAGCATATTGCCACCAATTGTTGAGAATTCACTTCGTCAGCAGCACGAATTATGTTAATGTTTGCCTTCAGTCGAACTGCATGCACACGACCTGCAGCTGCACCGGACGACTCGGCCTCGTCACACGCCTCGTGCATTTCGACTGCGTCGCCTGAGTGTTCAGCAGCCGCCAATCTTCGCAAAGCTCTGTGAATCATGCAAGCCTTTTGCCGAAAAGCCTGCACATGCTGTTCGTGCACACCTGCAGCTTCAGCATCACCACAGGCTTTCTCTATTTCATTTTCATCGGGCTCACATAGAGTGGCAAACCTTCCCAGCACACTGGCCATGTGACGAACTGCAGGCACACCAGTAGCATTTGCACCAGAGGCTTCAACCTCATCACATGCCTTGAACATCTCGTCAGGATTGCCAGCATCTACTGCAGCCGCCAATCTTCGCAAAGCTCTGTGAATCATGCAAGCCTTTTGCCGGAAAGCCTTCACATGCTGTCCGTCCACACCTGCAGCTTCAGCATCACCACAGGCTTTCTCTATTTCATCAGGCTCACATAGAGTAGCCCCCAGCACACGGGCCATGTGACGAACTGCAGGCAATCGAGTTGCATCTGCACCAGAGGCTTCAACCTCATCACATGCCCTGAGCATCTCGTCAGGATTGGCAGCTTCTACTGCAGCGGCCAACTTTGTCTTTGCATTCCATTTTTTGCGCCCCCTGTGCAAACCAAACCACAAGCCAGTTGCACAAGCCAAAATGTCGAGCACCATCTTGCGCTCGACCCCAAGCTGCAGGATCTGCAGGTGTCAGGATTAAATACAGCCTCCGCGGGATTCCCTAGGGGTGCATGTACCATCATGATCATGATGTACATTTGAGCCCAAAGGCCATTAATTATGTAGAAAGCAGCTTAAAGCCCAAGTAGCCACTATTCAGGCACATGGATTCTTAGGGATGTCCCGGTGCACCATCGTCGATTGTGGTGGATGCCCATGTTGGGGTGACACGTCCGTTCGCGGGTCGGGCTGGGAGTGTTTCTGGCTGTTCCTTGCTGGGACTCTTTCTGCAAGTTTGATGTCAGTTCAATTCTGCTCAGTTTTGACCCAGTCGACAAGCAGGATGGGAATGTCACCGCCAAGCTGCGGCCCGAGGAGGATTCCAATTGCGGTAGTTTTTGGAGCAGTGCTGCGTCGGATAACGTCATGTCAAGAGGACTCACAGAGGGCGAGGAGCCGGAGCCGGCGTTGAGGTGCAGTGTCCCTGCAGGCCGTGGACGACACACCATTACTGTCTGGTGCTTAGTAGAGCGTCATGTTCACGTGGAGCTGCTGGCCTCTTGGACTCAGGATGCACAACTTAACGATGTGAACGACTTGAAGACAGACCCGGCCTCGGTAATATTTTCCAGGGGCCTTAATGATTAGGGTAGGGTTTTGGGTGGTATAGTAGACTATAACTAGAAGGGGGAACCCCCAAAATAGTATTGGTAAGGTTTCGGGGGTTCCTTAACATAACTGTAGTATCATATGCCCCAAACCGTATTCCAATCATTAAGGCCCCTATATTACGCGTCCTCTGCTCATGTCCCGACATTTGCCCTAAACCCTAAACCCTAAACCCTAAACCAGAGGAACCCCGCGGGTCTCCAGGCATCGATGCAAGGAATATCGACATCGACCTGTACTCACAGGAAGAGCCGAGCCCCGGGGACTGCCTTGTCCTTTGGTTTAGGGTTTAGGTGTTAGGGTTTAGGGGTTTAGGGTTTAGGGTTTAAGGGTTTAGGGTTTAGGGTTTAGGAGCCTTGTCTTTTGGCTCCTTCCCAAAATGCTTATGATGCTGGCAGGCTGGAGCGTGGCAACGCTTCGAAGAGAAATCGGAAGTCCTGCGCCGGAACACCACCAGGGCCAACCCTCAGCTTCTCTCTTTAACTTCTACCTAGGCAAGGCTGCTACGTCTTTTTGCTGCGAAAGACAACTTGAATGGCCTGGCGATGTGATCTATCTGAAGGAAATCGAAGAGTCAGTGCCGGACAGGCGCGAATCTAGCTCTGCCCGGCTAGCTGTGCGGGCTCTGGATTTCACTCGTAAAGCTTTGCGACGTGCATGAGTAGTCATGCTTGCAAGCGATGGCCTCGAACGGCCAGCAGATAGTGAACGATATCACTGCAGCAAAGTCTTCTCTGCTTTCAGGCCACACCAGTTCTAGGTTAGCCGGCGTGTCCAGAAGGCTGCTTAAACAACCTGGATCCTGTGTTGTCTTGAGGGTTTCGCGCACGCAAGGGTACAGAAGTCGCTGCGGACAGAGTAGGGCGCACTGCTGCCACACAGTTCGACAAGATTTGCACTGCAGGAAGGACTTGTCTCGGAATGGCCCGTAAAGGCCCTCAATTTGCCAGACTTGGTCCATAGTTGGCCAACAGAATGGCCGACCATTCGGGCACAATTGGCCCGCTGTTGTCCCAGGATTCTGTAACGGTCGTCTCCAATCTCGTCGCCCTTTACGCAAGACTGCGGATGAATACATGAACTCTGGACCTGCAGAATCTGACGCGGACATGGGCGAAGACAAATCCCGAATGGTGGTGCGAGCACTCAAGCCACGTGTACCTAAACCTCCGTCTACCCTCAGTCGAACCGAAGGTAGTTGCATTCTGGGGCCACCCTAAACCCTAAACCCTAAACCCTAAACCCTAAACCCCATATAATGCCCCCCCTCCCGACTTCAGGGGTACAGGGAGGTTCCCGGTCTGAAGCTTGGGTTAGGGGTGTAAGTAGGGTTTAGGGTTTAGGGTTTAGGGTTTAGGGTGTAAGGCTACTTCTACGTGGAAAGTTCATTGAAGCCAACATCGATCCTATTCGGATCATGCAATCAATGCTGCTAGTAGCTGGAAACCGTCAGAGCATAGGGTATCAGGGTTTCATTTTGCGGTTTCGGGCTGAATCCCTAAACCTTATCCCTATAGACCCTAAACCCTAAAACCCAAACCCTAAACCCTACAAGCCCTAAGCCCTAAACCCTAAACCCTACACCCCGAACCTTTAAGCCCTGAGTCGGACGAGAAGCCGGCTCTTGTGCTGAGTCAGCCGGTCGAAGGAAGGCGATGCAAACATCACCCAAGCGGCCTCCCTGCTCCTCACTCCTTAGGGTTTAGGGTTTAGGGCTTAGGGTTTAGGGTTTAGGGTTTAGGGTTTAGGGTTCAGGGTTTAGGGTTTAAGGTTTAGAGTTCAGGCTTTGGGGTCTTAGACCAGAAACGCTTCAGCTACAGGGGTTCCGCAAGCTTAAAGGAATCCTAAACCCTAAACCCTAAACTAAAGGAATCCCTAATAAAGGAACCCCTTTAAAGGAGTCGATAAGGAACCTTAAGGCAAGTCACATATGGGTAGTTCTCTAAGTTTAGGGTCCCTTTTTAGGTCCCATATATAGTACGGCACCCTTATAAAAAGGACCCCCAAAGGGACCCTATTTTAGACTACCCATATAGGCATCCTTACAGGAACCCTGAAAATCCACAAGCTGACGATTTTGAGGCTTTCATGGATTGAGCAAGGGTTTAGGGTTTAGGATTTCTGTAATGCTGTATGACACACACCACACTTGGCAAAACAAGCCAAGGCCACTTCAGGACATGGAAGGTTGCAATTCACAATATGATGCCGCCGAAACCTTGGCGACCTGCGAATAGATCTCAGGAGATGTAGTGCTAACTTGATACCATTTCTGTGTTTGAGAGAAGGCAGCATTACTTATCCAACTTTTTCAGGACTGGTTCGGAGACTTGTGCCCTCAAAGGTGCAGATGTACTACTAGCAACACAACTAAACGCTAAACTCGAAACCACAACCGTCATGTTAAATCACACTTGATGGGAGGAATGGTGCATATACACGTTCGAGCAGGTGCAATCCTTGACTGAGAACGTTTAAGGCTCAGAATAAGGGTTTCGGTCAAGCACTTAGGGTTTGGGTTTCGGGTTGAGGGTCTTAGGGTTTGAGGTGCAGGGTTGAGGGTTCAGGGTCTATCTTGCTCTAGCGGTACACACTGTACGGCCTGCAAGGCTTGTGTACTAAAGCTTATGCCAACTTGAAGGAATCCAGCGTCACGGTTGTACATGGGCATAGATTAGTGACACGATTCCTTGGGTCCTTATTGTAAGTATGTATACTATAAGACCCCCAATCCTTGTTCTACTAACCAAAGCCCCTATAGTAAGCACGAGGGTAGTTCTTCATACTCGGTCCCTTTTAAGGTCCTTTTCATAAAAGGCTTACAAGGGTGCTGTACCATTTTTAGGGGCCCTAGAGAAAGGGATCCTGCTTTAGAGAACTTCCCATGAGCCAAATCGCCTGCTTGGAGGGCCCGGGGTCACGGGCTGAGGAGCAGTTTTCAGCTTATCTTCAGGATCTAGGGGTTGGGGTTCCAGAGTTTAGGGTTTAGGGGTTTAGGGTTTAGGGTTTAGGGTTTAGGGTTTAGGGTTTAGGGTTTGGGGTTCAGGGTTTAGGTTTAGGGTCCAGATTGAGGGTTTAGGGGTTTAGTACTTAGCTTAGTGTTTAAGGGCCCGTCTCCATCTGCAGTATTTAGGCCGGGGTTGTGGGCTGTGGGGTTTATTGAAGTTTAGGGTTCCAGGTTTAAGGCATCCTCCGAACACAACACATCCAGAGCCTCTGAGAAGCGACGCGCAACGGAATACGGTCACTGAGTTCAAAATGAAACTCTAAAATCCCAAACCCCTAAACCCTAAACCCTAAGATCCGAAAGCCCTAAGCACTAAAACTCCAAAGCCCTTTTTGCAACAGGCTTTCAACCCTAAACCCTAAAATCCCAAAGCCCTATACCGGAGACTTAGAAGCCAACTCCGCAACTCCTGAACTTGGACCCCTATTTCCCTGGACCCTAAACTCTAAAACCCCATAAAAACCCCAAAAGCTCAGAACCATAAACTTTGAAGCCATACCCCCCACCCGAATCTCTAAACTTGTGAACCCTGAAGCTGCCTTCGGACCAAGGTCAACGTAGATAGAATCCGATATACCTTTTAGGGTTTAGGGTTCAGGGTTTAGGGTTCGGGTTAAGGGTTCAGGGTTGAGGGTTTAGGGTTTCTTTTTTTGACCTACGATAGACGGACTTTTACGACCGCACTCGCCACCTTGGGCTCGTAGAGTGAAACAAAGCACCATCATCTTTCTCCCCGACGTACTCAAACTCGTACTCAGTCTCGTCACCAAATCCCGCACCGACACCGCCGTCAAAGACCCCATCACAGCAAAAACGACATTGAGAACCGCAGCAAAAACGACATTGAGAACCGCAGTGTACATCACATCGAAGACGGGAGTGCATCGTCAGAAGAAGAAGAGGAGGCGTAGTCCACGGCCCACTCCTGAGCATCCTCCACATCGTCATTGTCCAACCCATGCGTAGTCGCCCCATCCACCATAACCATCTGCACGTCCTCCTGGTCTTCGTCCCCCTCACTCTTTCCCTGTACTCCAGTCTGCTCCAGCAAGGTGTCCACAACCGAGTTGGTCTCCATGTCTTCACCACGGTTTTGCATCCCAGCTCCATGTCCAGAGGCAGTTGCAGTAGTTGCAGTGGTATCCCCAGCGGCAGTTCCAGGTCGCGCCGGGGCTTGCGCCATCGCATCCAGAACCGCCATGAGATCTTGAAGCAGAAGGAAAGCAATACGCTGGGCGAGTGCTTCATCACGAGGCCGAGGTAGCGGTTGGGCTCCAACCATATCCATTCCATGTACATCCCCCACGGAAGGATGTTCCGCAGCATGTTCCAAGATCGGTCCAACCCCTGCTGCGGCTGCAGCCACGGGAGACGCAGGAGCCATGGAAACCAACGTGGGCGTTGTTGTAGAGGTAGTCGTGGAAGTCGTCGAGGAGGTCGGGGCATCAATGATTTCCGCAATGACATCCTCCACATCCATAAAGCCTGAGGACAGAAGGAAGTCGGGGGTCTCAAGGATGTCCCACCCCGGGGCCGCCGGAATCTCCAGAGGCAACGGCCGGTTGTCCTCCCCAAAAGGAGTGGTGAGCCCAGTGTGAGGTCCAGGCGCAACCGGGATAAACGCCAGCTCTTGTAGACTAGGACTCATGGGCTGGCTCCCCAACTGTTGGTGGCGGCAGCGGCGTGGACGGCTGCATCACGGGGGTTCTGGGAGACACGGGCTGTCCCAACATTGGCCTTCCCACAGGTCGCCCCGAGCGATCAGTCGGATAGGGACCAACATCAGGGGCACGAAATCTGGGTCGTGGGCCAATCAAAGCACCCCCAGGCAGAACTCCACCCGGCTGTAGTCCACCCATAGGGTTTAGGGTTCAGGGCTTAGGGTTGAGGGTTTAGGGTCTGAAAGTAGAATGGCATCCCCAAACTGATTAAAGGCATCTATTCCTTAAGGGTCCATGTGCCCAAAGGGTACATACATTGGCCTTCATGTAGTCCCTATCTAGGTACTTTAGGGCCCATGT
>CAJNDV010034751.1:17629-28704 GCA_905221635.1 Symbiodinium sp. CCMP2456 | reverse complement strand
GGGGCGCGCCCCGTGTCTTCTTTTTAAACAAATCGAATGGGGCTCCAGTCTTTGCGCTTACCAACAACAACAACAACAACAACAACAACAACAACACTACTGCAGGAGCTTCGCCCTCAAGTCCGCACGTAGTTCGGGTCAGCCATATTCCATATGAACCAGGACGGGGCACAGAATACCTCCAAACCCCAAGCCCTAAACCCTTAACAACTCCACGGCCTAGACGCCCAAACAACGAGCAGCCCCACGAGGAGCCCTCGTCGCATCCGTAGATTCCGAAAGCTAAGGGTCATCCTGGGGGACCAAAAGGCCCGTATAAGTAGGGGCCCTATACCCTGATACCATGAGTCCCGATATGGTATATGAACCTTAAGCCCTTTTGGTGTGCATGTCGTCCAGATGGTGTGGGCGCAGACATAGCAGTAGCAGCAATAGCATATACAGCAGCAGTAGCACTTGAGGATCAAAGGCATCAGAAGATATAGGTATATGAGGTTACATTACGGTTAAATGCACCTTAGCCGTCATGGCGGATATAGATAAATGTGAGTTTAACTCCTTCACTTCTTACTTATAAGGCCCCAACCGCTTATGTAAACATTGTTGTAGCATCCCGTAATATTTTTGCCGTCACACATCGAAAATGTAGTCATTAAATAAAGTAGCCAGGCTTTGCGGCCCATAAGTTGTATGTATGATAAGGTTTAGGGTGTAGGGTTTGGGGTTTAGGGTTTCATTGCTATATTTTCTTAACCCCAAACCCTGGTTAAAAACCCCCAAACCCCTGGACTAAACCAGGCTTACCCTCAACGCGTGGCGGCGGTCCTCCAGGCCAATTCGCCCGTTCTTGGCAAAAGATGGCGGGTTTGAAGCTTCGGGTGTGTTTTTTTGTTTTTTCTTTTTTATGTGGGGTTTAGGGTTTAGGGTCTAGGGTTTAAGGTTTAGGGGTTTGGGGTCTAGGCGGTTCAAGCTGCGGTGTTCGGATATATGGCTGGCATAATACGGCGGCCCTCAACAAGAGGAACAAGGCTTTACCGTAGATTGCCATATAAGTACCAGATTTTATTCATAGTATTCAAACCTCTATTAAAATCGCTCCATCTGCCAAAGGCTTACCTTCTAGAGGTTTATGGGTAAAGTTTATGGGCCTACTTTCAAGGTTCTATAAGTTATATATACATACACACATATATATATATATATGTATATATTAATATGTTGTTCATATAGGGCTTTAGGGGCTTTAGGCCCTAGGGTTTGGCGTTTAAGATTGGAGCTTCAGGGTTTGAGGGCCTGGACTGAATGGTCTAAGGGCTTTAAGGGCACAAGATGGTTCAGGGTGTTGAGGGGTTAGTGCTCAAGGGTTCAGGGCTGGGGATTTAAGGTTTAGAGTTTGCCCTAAACCCTAAACCCTATAAACCCTAAACCGTGGGCTCACACCGCATCTGCGTATCTTCATATCAAAACCCATGCGCTTCCAGAAATCCAGAAAGTATCTGGTTCTTGCATCTTCCGCAGGGTCTCCAAAAGCACGGCAGATTCTAGCGCGTGAGTCATCGCCTTCAGGCACTATGCGTATCCACAGGCTCTTGCCATCAATACCTTTGCAGTGATCTTGCTTCTCAGATAGAAGTACCCATGGGTTGATGGCCACTGTACAACTCCATAAAATAAAGTTCACCCACCAATTGAGGCATGACATGCCACGATGCCCGGAGCAGCGAATAGCCTTCAATTGGTTGTTGTTTATACGCTGCAACACAGCGTGCGGCTTGGTCCACGTTCCTACTGTTTGGCGGACTATGCTCCAAAATAAACCCAGACCCTAAACCCAAAATAAGAGGTCAGAACCTTCTGGGTTGTAAGAGCCTGAAGTAAGCCGAAAGCCTGCACCTCAAACCCTAAATCCCAAAACGCATCCCCTAAAACTCGAAACCACTACCCTAAACCCCAAACCCTAAACCCTAAATCCCCAAACCCTAAACCCTAAACCCTAAATCCCCGAGCCCTTAACTCAAACTCCCCTGAGACTCTAGCGACGGCGCCCGCAGATTCCAGTGCCGCATTGAGCTCGCTATCCTTCCATGGTTTAGGGCTTAGGGCGTTTAGGGTTTAGGGTGTTTATGGGTTTAGGGGTTTACTTGGAGGTTCATGGGTAGTTATAAGAAGAGTTGTAAGTAGGATAACTCTAGTCATAACCTATATTAGGGGACTTGTAACTCCACTTATAACTACCCATGAACCTCCAAGTAGGGGTTTAGGGTTTAGGGTAGTTAGGGGTTTGTGAACCGGATTGACAAAGGTCTTGAGGCTTGTATAGCACATGGGGCTTCGATGAGGGTGGCGATAGAGTCAGTCAGTTGGTTCACGTCGTAAATCTGAGATCATGGGCGAACTTCCAAGCTTGATGGGCTGATTCATGGGGTTGGATTTCGGGTTTAAACCCTAAACCCTGAACCCTAAACCCTAAACCCTAAACCCTTAAGTTTAGACTCTTTGCACTTCGTGTCAACAGGGTTTTTGGGGGCGTTGTTCTGGGATCTGTGCAGACCTATGAGTCCCAGGGTTTAGGGTTTAGGGTTTAGGGTTTAGGGTTTAGGGTTTAGGGTATGCTAAACCATGATCGCTGGTTTTGCCAGGTCGCCAGCGTGCTCTTTGCAAGGTTCTTGCTCAGCCACGAAAAAGGAAATCTCGTTTCACGGACATAAGGCTAGGACAACGGCAAGATGGCCATCTTACATACAATATTAAGTTCAATCTGATTCGGAAGTAGAAAATACGAACTGTTGCAAAAGGGAATGCATGCATGACCTATTCTAGACAACTTCAACAAATCAGCCTGCCAAGCTTTGCGATGGAAACCTCATTATCATCGGTAGTCCTTCAGGAGTATTCATGGAATGTTTGTAAGAAACCTCGGGTTCCGGGCTTTTTTGCTTTTGGGGTTTCGGGAGTTAGGGCTTTGGCTTTTGGGTTTAGGGTACAGTTTTCATTTAGATTCCGCGTTAAAAGGTGTATATTTATAATATTCGAAAAAACCCTATGAAACACCAGAAGACCCCATTTAAGATAGATCCCGTAGCAAACGGTAGATTGTCTTCCCGGAGTTTTATATTCGATAAGATACTTATCAATGCGCGAGCGTAAGGCTTATGTGTTCCTAGTAAGGGCGATACACAGGCCTTAGTACCTCTTCGAGTTTGTGCATATTATAATAGTAAAGTTTTAGACTCCGCAGGGGCTTCCAGGGGCATAATATTTCTATGTCTTCAGAACCCTAAACCCTAAACCCTAAACCCTAAACCCTAAACCCAAAGCCCTAGAATCAACAACGACAAAAGAAGCCTCGACAACCCGATAAAGCATCCCGGAAGAAGATCTTCCACGAGCCGTATACAAACCCCCAAAAGATCCTTGCGATTCCCTGTTTCGGTTTAGGGTTTAGGGTTTAGGGTTTAGGGTTTAGGGTTTAGGGTTTAGGGTTTAGGGTTTAGGGTTCTTCTGAAGTCCCTATGACCCCATACATAGCAGTTTAGGACCCCCGACCCCCCGATTGATGAAATGGTGCAAGCCTTGAAACTATAGCTACCCTGAACAAGTAAGTGGTTGAAGCCGCGGGTAAGCCCCAAACCCTGCAACACATCAAAAAAGGCTCGCAAACCTGCTGACGACCCGCATTCAGGTATAGATCGATGAACCTTACACTGCACACCCAAAACCGTACAACATCGGCGAATGCTTGTTGAAGGAGAGGTGGGCAAGTACAGATCCCTACGTCAGAAATCCTAAAACCACACTATGAACCTGTTTTTGGGCTAGATTGGGCCCTCTGATGTACCTTATTTTAGGTATAGGCCACTATAAATAAACCCTGAACCCCAAACCCCATGAAAACCTGTCTAAGAGTACCCTAACCCTAAACCCTAAACTCAGATGGGCAGTTGTCAAAATTATAGCCCCGTTTGGGGTACCCTAAATAATAGGTGCCGTATTATAACAAGGACCCAAAAAGGGACCACAATTTTGACAACCACCCAGATGCTCTCCACTTCGGGGGCCTTAAAAGCCCCAAGGCCGCGGAGGAGCGCTTTCGGCTCCTCCACGGACATGCGCCCATCCTCCCAGGCATTGAACTGGCGGTTTTTGGGGTTGGGGTCTATAGGGTTTAGGGTTTAGGGTTTAGGGTTGGGGTTCAGAGCGTTTTGTTTTTTTGGTTTAGGGTGTCTTTTGGGCTTAGGGCCTTAGGGTCCAGAGTTAAGACTTCTCTCTCCGCGCGTGTGTGAGTTTGAGTGTGAGTGTGAGTGTGTGAGTGTGTGAGTGTGTGTGTGTGCGTGTGTCTGTGTACCCTTTCTGTTTCTGCTTGCGCTTGGACTTGCTTGCTTTAGTTTTCTGTGCTTTGTTACCGGCGGTTCGGGGCTATTGGGGGTCACGGTCGTACTTAACAAGCTTCCAGCTGAGAGCACTAGGGCTATAGGGGTTTGGGGTCCCGGGTCTTTGGGGTTTACGGTCTTCAGGAACTCTAAACCCTATAAGACGAAGACCCTAAACCCTAAACCCTAAACCCTAAACCCTAAACCCTAAACCCTAAACCCTATAAGACGAAGACCCTAAGGCTCTTATTGCTGTTATGGACTTTCTGGGGGAAGGTTTGGGCCCACCCCAACATGCTTCACTTCGTAAACCATCTGCCCTGAACCCTAAACCCTAAACCCTAAACCCTTAACCCTGAACCCTGAACCCTAGACCCTCCACCTTCACCCCTACTGGGCCAAATTTGCTCGAAGCCCGATACACCTTCTCCCCTGCCTGCTGATGCCTACGGCCCCCCAAACCCTACGCACCAAACCCTGATCATTAGGGTTTAGGGTTTAGCGTTTAGGGTTTTGGTTCAGGGTTTAGGGTTTAGGGTTTATAACCAGCGGTCTGCGTCACCTTATAGACCCCTATAAAACTCATGTCGCTTTCAAGCCTTCAAAGGACCCTAAATCAACAGCCATCTAGAGTCCTGTAAGATTCTTGTTTTAGAGCATTCAAAGGACCCCAAAAAGACGTACCCACAACCGTCCCATGTTCCCCTAACACATACACCTTCAATCTACAACTTGAAGGTATTTTCTGTAGCTAAGGGATATCGGAAGATAAACCCAACCCCAAACCCTGTAGACCCTAAAGCCCTGAAGTCCTAAAGCCCTAAACCCTAAAGCCCGAAAGCCCTAAACCCGTAGAGCCCTAAACCCCCTAAAGCCCTAAACCCTAAACCCTGTAGACCCTATAGACCCTAAACCCCAAACCCTGTAGACCCTAAAGCCCTACAGCCCTAAACCCCTAGAGCCCTCTAAAGCCCTAAAGCCCTAAACCCCTAGAGCCCTAGAGCCCCAGAGCCCTAAACCCTAAACTCTCTAAAGCCCCAAAGCCCTAAACCTAAACCCTCTAAAGCCCTAAAGCCCTAAAACCCTTAACCCTAAACCCAAACCCAAAACCCTAAACCCTATAGACCCTAGACCCTAAAACCCCAAACCCTAAAGCCATAAACCTCTAAAGCCCTAAAGCCTCAACCCGAACCCAGCCTCTCCAGTTCGGCAGCGCCTGGATGGAGCGAAGCTCGCTGAAAGGGGCTTTGTCCCTAAGGCTCTTATTACACTTAACAAGCTTCCAGCTGAGAGCAATCATAGGGCTGTAGGGGTTTGGGGTCCTGGGTCTTTGGGGTTTACGGTCTTCAGGAACTCTAAATCCTATAATCGAAGACCCTAAGGCTCTTATTGCTGTTATGGGCTTTCTGGGGGAAGGTTTGGGCTTTGGGGGCTAAGGTTTGGGCTTTCACTATGGGGGTCCATGAGCCTTAGGGTAGGGTCCAAGCTTTGGTTTTAGGGCTTTTGGGCTTAGGGCTTTAGGGCTTTAGGGTTTAGGGCTTTAGGGGTTTAGGATTTTAGGGGGTTTAGGGGTTTAGGGCTTTGGGGGTTTAGGGGTTTAGGGAGACCCCGCCCAAATTTCGGAGCCCGACTAAATCCGAACTCGATGCTGGAGGCTCAGAGTTCTCGGAAATCGAAGCTCCCTGCACCTGTAGGGTTTAGGGTTTAGGGTCTGGATTTAAGGTTTAGGGTTTAGGGAATCCCAGAAAGTTGGAACATGGATTTAGGACGATTAGTGCCAGAATCCCTTGCCCTTTACGTTAAGGGATGATAACGTTTCAACTTTATAGCTTCTACTATAGGGTTTAGGGTCTGGGGTTTGGGGCTTGGGGTTGAGGTTTAGGATTTAGGGTTTGGGGTTTAGCCGGCTGCGGTTCCTTTTCATGTACGCTTTTGTAAACAAATATCATCGGACCTTTGTAGGTTTTGTTAGAAGGGTTTTGTGCTATGTGTGTGTGGACGGTCTAGAGTCTAGAGGCTTTGGGGTGTAAACTCCCGGACCTTTAAACCCTAAACCCTAAACCCGAAACCCCGTAAAGTCTAAGGGTGCAGAGGCTGGCGCTATGATCACAGAACCACGTGAAACCCGTAGGGTTTCGGTCAGGTCATAGGGTTTAGGGTTTAGGGTTTAGGGTTTAGGGTTTAGGGTTTAGGGTTTAGGGTTTAGGGTTTAGGGTTTAGGGTTTAGGGTTTATAGGGTTTAGGGTTTAGGGTTTAGGGGTGCCATACACCATACCTTAAACGACCAAGCCCTACCTTTTTTTTATGGGTTCTTACTATAGACCCTAATAGACCCTAATATGGAATTTATAGGGACTCTGCAAAAAAGTAGGTCTTGGTATGTTCAGGTATGGGTAGTTCTCTAAATGAGGGTCCCGTTAAGGCTCCTTTTTATCAGGGTGCTGTACTATTTTGGGGGACCTAAGAAGGGACATCAACTTAGATAACTACCTATATCGCACCCTGGGATAGCGCGTGATAATCGACACCACCACCCTGAACCACGAATAAGCCCTGAAACCTAAACCCAAAACCTTATCAACCCTTACATTCCCGAGAGGCTCCATATACCTATAGTCTCCATTGTACTTCTTTTTTTTGGTTTAACCAAATATATAGTAACGAGTTTATAAGGTATCCCCCAAAAGGAACTACAATGGAGACTATAGGTAGAGTACCATTATGGAATTAGGTCCCAAAAGACCATACTTATTAAGGTTTTACGGACCCAGTTCCATAATGGTACTATATATGGTCAGGCATCTGGCGTTCCCGGCCCCATGGTATGGTCTCAGGGGGTGGGGGGATTCGGAGGGGCCATGCTTGTGACAACCGCTGTTTATGGAACTAGTCGTCCCAAAGATGCTTGCAAAGTGGTAGCAGTCACAAGGCTGGGGTGGTTTGGGTTGCGTGCACACCGGAATGCCTGAGCTTGAAACTGCGGAGACAATGCTGAAAATGATGGTAAAGACGATGATGATGATGATGATCATGATGTTGATACCGACGCCTCGGCCAACATTCAACGGGATGGGTCGCGACGGACCGCGACACTCGTGAATGTCGTCGTTCTCTGGATCTTGATAATGGTTGTCGTCATTTTGTGGTCTTGATATTGGCGTGGGAGCAGGGACCCTAACGCACCCTCGCTCACAGGGAGAAGGGTGGATTGAATAGAGGCAAGCCCAAACCCACCCCCATGCACATGGCGAAAGGCGGAACTGCCCTCAACATCTGTTCCCATCTACACACCAGGAGGCACCAAGTCGATACAGCAGGGGTGGGAAGGGGAGTCTTTAACCAAAACCCAAGCAAACACCCTCATGGGGCGGGAGGACACCCGAAGGAATACAAAACTCAAGCTCCCAACTACCTGCTCAGAAAGGGACGTGGGTTCTTTCACCCCACCCACAGAGGAGTAGGGGATAAAAGCGAGGGCCTGCGAGCGCATGAACAGATACACATGCATGCTTGCATACAAGTTCTTATTAATGTGTATCTCTTTGTATTTGATACATGATAACTCATGATACTCATATACAACAAAAGAAACAAGCTACTAAATGCACATAGACATAGACCGTGTGTGATGCACTATGGCGTTATGGGTCCGTTCGGCAGTCGCTATGTTAGTTTCTGTTGTTCCCCACCTTCGGTTTGGGGTTGTTAGATGTTGAATCACCCTGACTGCCATAGAATCCCCTGATCTTTGGAATGCCGAATCTCACGAGAATCCTTGAGTCCAACCGTACATCCCCGGCCCATCATGCCAGAGATGCCTTCAATAGCATAAACCCTTCGAGCACTGCAACAAGCACAAGCGAGTATGTCTAGATCCATCGAACCACACCCCGCCAAACAACTGCGCAACAGTTCGGGGGCACTTGCACCCCATTGGTTGAATCATGATATAAAATGTTTTTGTACAAAAGCTCGCGTTGTCTACACTTTGTCGAAAGACTCGTCATATATATATATATATGTATATATGAGAGAGATACCTCTAGGGTCTATTTGACGCCCTATTTTTCTTCTTTTGATTCGATAAATTGTAAATAATGGAAAGCATTCAAATCGATGGGAAGTATTTCAATCGTTTGATTATTTGGGAGCCCAAATAATTGAAATAATTGAAATCCCTATCTGCTTGTGTCGGCCGCCAAACCCCCACCCGATTTCAATTATTTTGGGACCCCAAATAATTGAAATAATTGCAATAGGCCCGATTTCAATTATTTCAATTATTGAAATGGTTTGGTTTGTCGGCTCGGGCTCACCCGACCACCCGGTTTCAATCGTTTCAATTATTTGGGAGCTCAAACAATCGAAATAATTGAAATAATTGAAATCGGGCCTATTTCAATTAGTCAAATGGTGGGGTTTTATTAACCCCCCCTCCATCCTCTGCACCATACCCCTCCACCTCCCCGGCCACCACCCCCCCCCTCTCCCCTTCCCCGCCTCCTCCCAAACCCGTGGCCTGCCCCGCCCCTCTCTTTTTCTGCGTCGTTTCTTTTCCCCCCTTCCCACCACTGGCCCTGAACCGGGGTAAAGCGAAAGATGGATGAAACTGGCAGAACCAGGCAGTTATGGCGTGCACTACCGCAAGCGCACATTTAACATCTTCGGTGAAACATGCTTGCAAATCCATCCTGAGTCTTGCTAAGTGAGCTTGACAGCTACGGCCCTGCATTGCTAAGTGCGTTTCCGCATCTTGGCATAGGCAGTGGTACCTACCGTCTTTTGACAGATTTGACCCTCCTTCTCATTTGCAGAATTCATCTGTACAGGAACCTCGCTAGCTTTACCGCTTTTTGCGAGACGGTGCCTATTTACAGCAAATTGCGTGTGTGCACAGACTTGGACGGCATTGCTGCCTCGCCAAGTGAAGACAAGAAAGCAAAAAGAAAGGTGACTCCACATGGAGTAACTGGAGGGCTGCAGGAAACTTGCTCGGAACCCGGGCCTTCGCGAAGATATCGGCACATTATTTTTGAATGTTTGTGTTCTGTACGACAAACGCACATGTGGGTCTAGGAAGACTGCATACAGGGATGAAAGATCAATACAGTGAGTCTTGGTTTCGGTTGTAGCCTGCAGGGACTTTTTGAATCACGGCCGACTTGGCCGGATGAGATTGAAGTGTCACCTCATGGCCTAGGACCTTTTCCATGAACTCTTTCAGCAGTAGCTCTCTGAAGACTCCAGAGGCCGAAGAAAATATGTCTGCCTCTGCAGTGGATCTGCCAGCCGCGGATTTTTTTTGCTCGTGTGCAGTATGCCGGACGTACTGTCAGCGTGTTCCGCGTCGGAGGCATGGTCGGCGTCCGCGTACAGGCTCAGCTTCAGACTTTCTGGTTCGTCGCCCATGGTGTGGGTGATCGAGCGCTCCGGTGTTGAGTGTACGTAACACATCAGACGAAAGAGGCGCTTGTGGTCGGCAGCGGTCCAACAAGTGACTCGACGGGTAAGGTCAGACAGAATGGAGGCGATTGACCTTCGAAGGCCAACAGAGAGCATCATGATCATCAGAAAGGAAGCTTTTGAACAACCAAAATCCAACAAGGAACATCATGAGCGTCAGAACGGAGGCGATTGACCTTCAAAGTCCAACAGAGAGCCTCTGAACAACCAAAATCCAACAAGAAGCATCATGAGCATCAGAACGGAGGCGATTGAGCTTCAAAGTCCAACAGACAGCACATTTGTCATCATAAAGCAGGCCTTTGAACAACCAAAATCCAACAAGGAGCATCATGAGCATCAGAACGAGGCGAGTGGCCTTCAAAGGCCAACCGAGAGCATCAAGATCATCAGAAAGAAGGCTGTTGAATAACCAAAATCCAACACAGAGCACCATTAGCATCAGCACGGAGGCGATTGACCTTTAAAGGCAAAGGAGAGCATCATGAGCATCAGAACGGAGGCTATTGAACAACCAAAATCATCAGAGTGGAGACTGCTGACCAACAGACCACCAGGAGAGAGCATCAGGAGCATCAGAACGGAGGCATTTGAACAACCAAAAATCCAACACAGAGCAATCATGAGCGTCACAATGGTGGCTTTTGACCAACAGAACACCAATAGAGAGCATCATGAGCATCAGAACGAAGGCTTTCGAACAAGCAAAATCCAACACAGAGCATCGGGAGCATTAGAACGGAGGCTTTTGAACAACCAAAATCCCATAGACAGCATCATGAGCGTCAGAATGGAGGCGTTTGAACAACCAAAATGAGCATCAGAATGGAAGCTTTGGACCAACAAAACACCAATAGAGAGCATCATGAGCATCAGAAAGGAAGCTTTTGAGCAACCAAAATCCAGCACAGAGTATCATAAGCATCAGAACGGAGGCTTTTGAACAACCAAAATCATGAGCATCAGAACGGAGACTTTTGAACAACCGAAATCCAACACAGAGCATCGAGCATCATGAGCATCAGAATGGCGCCTTTTGACCAACAAAACACCAATAGAGAGCATCATGAGTATCAGAACGGAGGCTTTTGAACAACCAAAATCCAACACAGAGCATCATGAGCATCAAAATGGAGGCTTTCAACAAACACAACACCAATACAGAGCATCATGAGTATCCGAACGGAGGCTTTTGAACAACCAACATCCAACACAGATCATCATGAGCATCAGAATGGAGGC
>CAJNDV010034751.1:1570-12770 GCA_905221635.1 Symbiodinium sp. CCMP2456 | reverse complement strand
GGTTTAGGGTTTAGGGTCTGATCCCTAAAAAAGGGCTGGGCAGGGGTAGTTTCAGGTATGTGAGAGGTTTAAGATGCATGCGCTACAGCACTCTCAACCCTAAACCCTGAACCTTTACTTTATTGTAAGTTCCAAGTACGAACCCAACGAGCCCTAAAGTCGAAACACCCTGAACCCATGACCCCCACCTGACATGACCCTAAACCCTAAACCCTAAACCCTAAACCCTAAACCCTAACCCCTGACCCCCACACGACATGACCCTGTGACCTCCAGAACCCCCTGACAACATGCTTTTGATTCTCTTCCAAAAGGTTTAGGGTTTAGGGTTTAGGGGTATAGGGTAAAAGAACATGACGCCCCCAGAAACCCAAAGTCACAACAGTGATATAGGAGCACACCTACTCAGTAACAGTCTCCTTCGGAATCCTTGTTAGCCTTGCACCAATTTGATATACCCCAAAACCGTCTTCACATCATCAAGGCCCCTATAGTAACTGTCATCCCGGAAGGCAGTTTCGCTGTTTCCTAAACCCTAAACCCTAAACCCTAAACCCTAAACCCTAAACCCTAAACCCTAAACCCTAAACCCTTAACCCTGGTCCCGAGGAGGTAGACACCACCGAGCCATTTGCGATGCCTTGGCACTGGAGCCAAGGGGATCAGGGCTTGGGCTTAAGCTGAAGGCTTAAAGTTAAGGGTTGAGGGTTTAGGGTTTAGAGACTTAGGGACGTAGGGCTTTTAAGGTTCAGGGTTTAGGGTTTAGGGACTTTTGGACTTAGGGCTTTTAGGGTTCAGCAGGGTTTAGGGTTCAGGGTTTAGGTTTTAGGATTCAGGGTTTAGGGTTAAGGGTCTAGGGTTAAGGGTTTAGGTGCTAAGGGTTTAGAGCTTGGGGACAAGGGTTCGGGGACAAAGGTTGAGGGTTTCGGGTTCAAGGCTTAGGGTTTAGGGGCTTGGGGTTTCGGGTTCAGGGCCGTTTGGGGTTTCAGGGTTGAAGATTCCGAGCCTCGACATTCTACTCGCATTGGGCCGATGTAAACCGTGCATCGAGCCTTATACCCTAAGGGTCCAAAGGACCTAATAATCATGTACTTGGGTTACGGATAGTAGTTTTGTAGGTTAGAATTCAGAAGAGTATTATTAGGTACTTGGACCCTTAGGGATAAACCTTGAACCCCAAAGCGTAAATCACCCTGAGCCATGGCTTTCCGGAGCTCGAAAGACCACAATATGCCACTTGGTATGGAGGCCTAGCTACCCTAGGCACCTAGGGCTCCAGTTGCCTAGATAAGGGGTTGTTGGGTTACATAATTTATGGTTGAAACTAGTACTGGTACCCTATTTTGGGGGAAACTGGAGCCTTCGTGATAGTAAGCCCCGCTCTTATAATCCTCTGTCGCACTCGCATTGACGAGCACGCTCGGTCTGCCAATCCTGGAAGCATAGCCATTGCTTGCTCGTTTCGTTGACAAACATCGAACATGAGCCAGTGGTTGCGATCGAGACACGGATCCACAACGTCCACAATGAATGCCACAGTGTCCGGGCTCGACCCTGAACTCATTCGCATGCGCTGCCCGACTTTCTCCTCACAGGTTTACAGTTTCGCCAGATGTTTGGCATACTTTCTTATCACCTAAACCCCCTGAACCCCTAAATCCCCAAAACCCCGCAAATCCGTGAACCAAATCCTTTCTTACTTGGAGGTTTCCCCGGACAAAAACACTCGGCTCCCCCAAATTGACCTACTTTTGACTAGACCCTACCGTGATGTGGGGTCCGACCTACAACTTAAACCCTGAACTAAAAACCCTTGTATAGGGCTTCTAGAACCCTGAATATAGGATTGCTAGAGATGCTAGAACTGGTAAGTCAAGATACCATCAGCATGATCCCTTCCAAAATCATTCAGGAAATTCTTAACCCAACGCTCACAAACCACGGACCCTCAGCCCCTAAGCCCTAAGCCTACGGAGCCTACGCCTCAATCCCGAAACCGAACACCCCTTGCTTGAGCTCCTAAACCCTAAACTCTCAAACCCAAAGCCCCTAAAACGTACACCTAAACCGACTCCTTTTGTCGGGGCTTGGGGATTTGGAGCATAGGGTCTGGAGTTCGACTCGATGCCTTCACTCTGCTATTCTGCAGATGTAGGAAATAAACCAAGTTTCGGATTAGGGTTTAGGGTTTAGGGTGTAGGGTTTAGGACATTCAGAAAAGCCGAAGCCATAATCGAAGAAGGGAAAACTACAAGAACCACCAATGAGCCATACAATTCCGATCCCCTCAAACCCAAAGCCCTAAACCCTAGTCAGACTCGCATATCGCAAGACGCTGTGTTTGCGGCGCGTGAAGCACGTCATCCGAGTCAACGAAGAACGACACGTCAGGAAAGCCCTGGCTTATACATACATTGGGAATATATGTATGTAAGTAAGTAAGTAAGTATGTATGTATGTATGTATGTATGTATGTATGTATGTATGTATGTATGTATATATATATATTACAGTTTGCATAGGGTTGCGTAAGGATCCTATAGAGTTTTTGATCTGCGTTCTAACAGGGCTTTGTAACGGTTCTATAGTGTAAGATGAGCCTGGTAGAAGCGAAATTGTCCGTCAAATAATCCCCCCAAGTCATGACAACCCTCCTTCGCCCTGAACCCGAATGCTCCCCAAAGTCAGATCACCCCCTAAGCCCCATCAGCCCTAAACCCTACACCCTATGACCTATGAGCCCTACAAGCCCTACAAAGCACTAAAACCTACAAGCCTAAACCCCGAACCCTAAACCCTTGACCCTAAACCCTAAACCCCAAACCCTAAACCTTAATAATCCCTGAATCCTAAACCCCAAACCCTAAACCTTCTTAATCCCTGAATCCTTACCAGCCCTAAACTCGCCAAAGTCTAGTGTTTTCTGGGTTTCTGGGTTTAGGGTTTGGGGTTTAGGGAAAAGATCGTATGACTTTGTATCTCCGGACAAGTAAGGCTCAGCTTGGGTTTAGGGTTTAGGGTTTAGGGTTTAGGGTTATGGGTTTAGGGGACTCGCAGCACCTATTTCCGTTTTGAGCACTGCGTGAGCTACGATTTAGGGTTCAGGGCCTAGGCTTTGGATTTAGGGCTTATAGGGTTTATGAAGTACACCGAGTGGGAGCTATAGAATACTCTGCAGTTACCCCACGCTACCTCCAAACCCAGAACTCAGAAACTCGAGATGAGCAAGCCAAACTGCAGATTACAGCTTCGCTGGCCCCCAACACCCTATGCTAACCTGTCCCTAGACCCTAAACCCTGAACCCTAAACCCTAATCCTACTCAGGCCCCCCACATCCGAAACCTTAAGCCCCCCAACTCCCAAATCGCAAAAACTCTAAACAGCAGGTTGCAGATCGATTGGCCTTCTTCAAGAGCCCTTGTAGAACCACCAAATATCCCTTAAAGGAAGCCTAAACCCTTAAAGGAGCCCTACATTCTAAACCTTTACGGGGACCCGAAATTCGAAACCCTTAACGGAACCCTGAATCCTAACTTACGGGAACCCGGAACTTGCTAAACACACACTATAACAACACCCGGTGCAAGCCTGCCGAATTGCAACGGAACCCGCAACCCCACCAAAATGCCAAACTACGGTTGATGATATAAATCCTGCACTACCCATAATAAGGAATGGTCCTTAACAATAGAACACCTGCATAGAACTCATAAAGGAAACGTTAAACTAGCACAAACCTCTACAGATCCTTATGAAACCCAATAGAACCGTGCTGCAAACCATCCCACATGGCCTGCTGGTTGCAGAAGGTGTGCGCCAAGATCACAGCTAGCGTAGAGCCAGTCCTGGAAATCTTGGCGCCGTTCTGTTTTCGCCAAACAATCGGACTTGATAATTAGAATCCGGCTTTGGGATACATGGTTCTAGTCAGGGACAATACCAAATATTGAAAACGTTCAGGCACCCATATATGACACACTATTAGGTTCAAGTGCTTCTTGGCTCCGATTGATGCTGTACGCGTGGTGTTGCGGGACCTTGACCAAGAGCACCCTCCCCACACCCCGAGCCCTAAAACCCCAAATGGCCAAACCTTCAACCGTAATAACGCCGAAAAAAAACCACGCCACACCCCCTAAACCCTAAAACCGAGACCCTGCAACGCCTAAACCCTACACCCTAAACGCGGAAACCTAGACCTTGCAACGCCTAAACCCTAAACCCTACACCCTAAAACCTGGACCCCTGTAAAGCCTCAAAGCTTCGACCCCTGCACCCATCACCCAACGCCCTCCTGATCAAGAGGAAGTTCGAGTAGATACCGAACAAGGTCGTGTAGAAGACCTGCGCTAAAGGGTCGATCTAGGGTTCGGGTTCAGGGATTCAGGATTAATGTAGGGGCCTAAATAATTACCAATACTATTTGGGGGGTTCCTTATTATAATTATAGTATAATATACCCCAAACCCTACTCTAATTCTTAAGGCCCCTACATTCGGATTCGGGTTTAGGGATTAAGGATTAGGTTCTAGGGCATCTGGGGTTTAGGGAATTAAAGATGTAGGGTGTAGGGTTTAGGGATTCGGGTCGCGGGGATGAGGGGCTAGGCCCTTTTCTTTATTTAGGGTTTAGGGCTTAGGGCTTTAGGATTTGGGTGGCTCTCTGAACTAGGCTCCCATTTAGGCTCCCGAAACAGCACCCCACCCTTATAGGACCTTAAAAGAGGCTCTAAGTAAAGCACTAGCCATTCTTGGAGGTTCATGGGTGGTTATAAGTAGGGTTAAGTAGGGTAACTATAGTTTAAGACTACCCATGAACCTCCAAGTTTAGGGTTTAGGATGGTGTAGAGGGTCTTACAGGCCAGAGGCTCGCGACTATTCGAAGGAACGGCTTCAAGGGTGGGGTTTAGGTATTAGGTGTAGGGTATACATGACCATCTATTAAGGTTAACGTTTTACTACTTACCCGAAGGCTCAAAATTTGGGCACAAAATAAAGCATAAACCCTAAACCCTAAGCCCTAAGCCCTAAAAGCCTGAAAAGATAAGTCCTTAGAGCCTTGGGGCTATAAGGCTTTATTAGAAGGGGTCCATCGTCTTTCCGGTCTCGAGGGCTTGGGCTGTGTCGAGTCTACCTACACATCTTTAACTAAAGGAAACTACAGGTGGGGAGTTTAGGGTATATAGGGCCTCTATAAGGCTTCCATAAGGTAGATAAAAAAACCTCATCTTATGACGGTCAGGATTCCTTTGACTAACCCCCGCAGAACCAGAAACTGGGTTTAGGGCTTTGTGTAGGGTGTAGGGTTTACAGTGATTTTGGGGGGCTTTTTGATTTAGGTTTCTTGTGGCTTGTTTGTTTCTTGGGGTTTACGGTGTTCTGTTTGTCTTTAGGGTTTAAGGCCAGGGTTTAGGGTTTAGGGTACCTCGGTACGCAAGTAGCAAAGAAGCTTAAACATCCTAAAACCTCGTCTCCTCCTCCCTCATGACAGCAAACACAAGCGAGAGGTTTTTTCAACAAAGGACGCTAGCCATTAGGGTTTAGGTAGGGTTTAGGGTTTAGGGTTTAGGGGGGGTTTAGGGGGAATGGTAATAGTGATGAGGAGCTCGGGACGTGAGTTTGGCGTTTAGATGTCACTTTTTTTCGAAAGCAAGGATACCGATGGAGCGAATTTAGAGAACTATCCACATGAGGTCACCGCGGCTCCTACAGCCCGAAAGGCGTCTTCAGATAGAGCGGATGGAGCCATTCTGTGACGAAGGCCGGCTTGTGGGTTGAGGGTTGAGGGTTTAGGGTTTCGGGCTTAGAGTTTAGGGTTTAGGGTTTAGGGCTTAGAGTTTAGGGCCCAAGGTTTAGGGTTCAGGGTTTAGGGTTGATCCGCAAGAGCTCTGCAGCAAGCTTAGGGTTAAGGAATCCTTCGGCGGCCGCGTTTCCCAAGACTCTTCCTTGAAGTCGTCCACGCCAGTGCCCTTATACACTGACGTGTTCGCTCCTTCTTCACACTGATTTCTGTCAGGAATAAGCTCGCAGCATCCTTCTTCGCGGACGCACCATCCGGGTGGCGGAAACGGAGGCTCCTCGGGACCTCATCGACGACAGTACGAGCGGTGGGGTTAAGTCCTGCTGCCTTCGGCAGTGCAAGGCCCCACAACCTGCTGCTCAACCTCGTTGACCGCCAGATGCTCCTCTTGCTGCTGCACGTGGATTAAGTCTAGGACATTTTCAGGTGGGGAGTTTATGGTATATAGGGCTTCTACAAGGCTTCTAGAAGGAATATAGGCCTTCTACATGGCTCCTATAACGGTAACTACCCACCTGAAAATGTCCTGGATGAGGACTACTTGTTCGCTGTCATTTCGGCAAGCACGCATTGGAGTGCTAGGGTAATATAGGGGCCTTAATAATTAGAATAGGGTTTTGGGGCCCATTATGCTATATTTTAAATAAGGAACCACCAAAGCCCTATTCTTATTACGTAGGCCCCTATATTACCCTAAACCCTAAACCCACAGTACGACACTCCGATGCTGACGGTCGGAAACCCTAAACCCTAATACCCTAAACCCTAAACCCTAAACCCTAAACCCTAAACTGTCCCTAAACCCTAAACCCTAAACCCTAATACCCTAAAACCCTAAACCCTAATACCCTAATACCCTAAACCCTAAGCCCAGCATCCCGGCCACCCTTTAAGGGAACCCTTTAGGGTACTATAAGGGGCTCCCCTTTAAGGGTACTGTAGGGCTCTATAATGTTAGAGGTCCCCTTTAAGGGTTTAGGGTTTAGGGTTTAGGGTTTAGGGTTTAGGGTTTAGGGTCTAACTTTCAACGGGCTGTCCAGGGTTTAGGCTTTTCGGGTGTCCGTTGCAGACTGTTGGGATAGGGTCCACTACAGCATTGTGCTATATGAGGACTCCCGATGGTGCCTTTGGATGCACTCATCAACACGGTTTCGCTCCCCTTGGAAAAAAATCGGATACCCCTGCAAAAACCAATGCAGATAACAACAAAGACATGACAGAAGTAGCCGAGAGCCTTGAACACGACAGCAAAAATTGGAAGCCCTCACATTCAATTCAGCCGAATGTGGCCCTAAACCCTTATACTCAAACCCTTGACCCCTAAACCCTGAGCCTTAAATCCTAAAGCCTTCTAAACCCTAAACCCTAAGACCTAAACCCTAAACACTAAATCCTGAACCCTCTAAACCCTAAACCCTGAACCCTCCAAACCCTAAGCCCTAAACCCTGAACCCTTCCGCGCCTGGAAGAGTACCTGCCACGGCTTAGGAACTTCGCGGCAAGAAAACCCCGCAGGGTCGATGGCCCCTAAACCCTAAACCCTGGGCCCCTTTTAGGGTTTAGGGTTTATGGGGGGAACCCTGCTTTAAGGGAACCTCCGTCAGGGTTTGTTGTTCTAGGGGTTCTTTGAGGGCTCCTCTCTTTGATTCTTCTTTGCCTTCAGCTAGAAAAGGTTCCTGTGAGAGGCTTCCTTCATGGGGTTCCGGATTTGGGATTTTGAGGGTTTAGGGGTTAGGGTTTAGGGTTTAGGGTTTATAGGGTTTATAGGGTTTAGGGTTTAGGATTTATAGGGTTTGGGGTGTAGGGTCTAGGGCTTAGGGTTTAAGAGGGCTTATAGGGTTTAGGGTTTAGGGCACTGGGAGAGTGTAGGGTTTAGGGCTTGGCTGCAAGGGCTGCTTCTATCCAGAACCGACCCGAGAGTTAAACCGAATCCAGAGACCCCAAACCCACTGCCTGAAGAAACATATACCTTAAGTTCTTGTTGGATCCTGAATACTATATGAGTTGAGGTAATATAGCAACCTTAATAATTGTGATTGTAGACGAATACACCCAAACCCCCATTCTAATTATTAAGGTTCTATATCATGGTCCTTGTTTGAAGGGGCTTTGGAGTTACTGGCTTCTAGGGTCCGCAGAGCAAGGTTTGGAATATGTGAGCTTGGTTCAGAGTTTCAGATTGCAGAGTAAAGTTTAGCATTTTTAGGGTAACATTTCTGGTAAAGTTTAGTCATTTGAGGGTTCAGAGTTTAAGGTTGAATTTGCAAGATGTGGCACGAGTTTTATCTTTCACGGCGTGCAGTGTAGGGGCCCTAGGAATTAAAACAGGGCTTTGGCGGATATTCTACTGCAAGAACATCAAGGAACCCCAAGAAATGCAGACACCGCTGGTAGTGCTCACTGATGGCTCTAACTCTATTATGATTCCGGGCAACTGCGCAGCGGCTTCGCCCGCTAATACACTTACCTCAAGAATTAGGTTCTGGTAACCCTAAACCCTAAACAACCAATTAATGTCTGATAGCGCCAAACCTTACACATCTGAGACCTACTCCACAACACTTGAACCCAAAACCCTCAACCCTTAAAGCCTTAGAATAGGGTTTTGCGTGTTCCTTATGATTCTGATACTTATAGACTTATAGTAGTACAGACCCCAAAACCCAATTCTAGTTTTTAAGGCCCCTATATTACGCCCTAAACATGGCCTGAACCCTTAGCCTTCAGCCGCCTCGAGCTTCATGGGTAGTTATAAGTAGGGTTATAAGTCCCCTAATATAGGTTATGACTGACTATAGTTACCCTACTTATAACCGACCCTAAAAGAGGCCCTAAGTAGAGAACTACCCAGTCTTGGAGATTCATGGTTGGTTATAAGTAGGGTTATAAGTAGGATAACTACAGTTATAAGCTGTAGCTCCAGTGCCTGAAGCAGAGCTTGCTTCTTGCTTCGAGTCCTGCACTAGGAGCTCTGTAAACCCTAAGCCCTAAACCCAGGCTTTAGGGTTTAGGGTTTTAGGGTTTTAGGGCTTCAGGGTTTTAGGGCTTCAGGGCTTTAGGATTTTAGGGTTTTAGGGTTTAGGGTTTTAGGGCTTTAGGCTTTAGGGTTTTAGGGTTTAGGGTCAGCCTTAATTCTATACCCTTTCCCTAGGAGGCTGGGGAAAGCTGAACCTTTTCAAGGCTCTCGATCTTGCCCAACCCGGCAAAGTCCTGATGTGAGACCTGAACCATTGGAAGCGAGTATTCGCGGATATTGTACGAAATTTGAGTACGGACTAGAAGCGGATATCATTGCTAGGTATTCCGACCCATATATTGAGAACTGTATGACCCCATTCTTCATACTCGGAGTCCTAACACTATGGCTAACACTTCTTCAGGCCTGCATACTCTCCGACCCCTCCGTTCTTACTGAACCCTAAACCCTAAACCCTAAACTCTAAACCCTAAACTCTCGACCCGCGGAGTCCTCTAAAGAGGAAACTCCCCCACCCTGACACCCTCACGACCTTAAGCCCAAGAGGGTTTAGGGTTTAGGGTTAAGCCCGGAACCCTACTTGGAGGTTATGGGTGGGTAAAAAGTAGCTATAGGGTTATAAGTTACAAGTATAGAGTTATAACCTATACTGTGGAAACATATAACTCCACTTATAACTACCCATGAACCTCCAAGTACAAGTTCTAAAACCCTAGATCCTGGACCCTACATCCTCTAAAATCCAAGCCCACAAAAAGGACGCGAGTCTTTGTCAAACGCTCTAACGTCCACCACACAATAAGCATCCTATGGCAGAACCCTTAAAAGGTTTGCTCTAGGGATTACTTGCTTTGGTGGTTTAAGGGTTTCATTAGAGCTTAAGGGTTTGCAGTGGCAGAACCCTTATAACATCACGAACAAAACCCTGACAAAACCCTTTCTCTTCGCTCCTACGCACGTGCTCCACGAAGTGGTGGGTGTGAGACAGTGCCTTGGAGCGCGGCAGTCCCTGAACCCCGGGGGGGGCGGGAGGGGGGGGGGGGGNNGGGGGGGGGGGGGGGGGTGGTGCCTTAATAATCATTAAGATAAGGTTTTGGTGACGAGCTTACTCTAATTTGTGATAGCGAGGAACTTCAATATGCAATAAACCGTGGCTTCGTTCACGTGTGCTGTGCTACTTAACAACAAAACACGCATTCACTTCATGTGTTCGTCTGCTTGCTTCTTGCTGTTGATTAAGCACAACGTTCAGTTCAAGTGAAGATATCATGGTAAGATTAGAAACAACGAAGTGTAATCAAGATAATAAAGTGAAGCTAGGTGATACACGAGATTCATTATGAAATATGTCTCGGGGGGCAAAAAATCCAATTTGACTGTAATGACAACGTTTCGTCATGCACTCGCTACGTTATGTTTAACTAAATTAAAATAGTTGTTGGATTCGCTTCGCTCGTGCTTTTCCCATGCACGCTTCTACTTCGTGCCATTGTAATGAAAGAGATACACACACACACACATCTGTCTCTAGGAGTGAATGTCACAGTGGCTTGTGTGCCTAGTTGAACCGCTCACTGTCCACAAAGAAAGGACCGCACCAATTTTCACGGCTTTGCTATCCTGTGGGTTCTTTCCTGGTGGGTTGAGTTGATATTGCAGGAGATCAACAAGCTGACCACAGAGAATTGCGTATTTGCTCTCTTGTTATGTAAGCTCACCCACCGTCGCGAGCGGAACCCTTTGACAAGGAAATGAAAGTGAACGAATCAGTGCCTGCTTTTTGATGGATTAAACCCGGGCATCCTGTACGCTTCAATCATCTAAAACGAAGGCACGGTATTCGTTCCCCTCACTCTCCCATCCCGGCAGTTACATTCACGGGTCAACCAGGAACGAATCTGTCTTCATTCCTGTGTTTTCATTCGCGCTTTCATGTTATTTCGGTTCTTTTCTCACGCTCGTGTCTTGTGATGACCGAGAGGAAAACCACCGTCCAGAACCCACCACTCATTAATAAGACCCTTCCAAGCCCGTCATAGTAACCTTCTGCGGCCCTGAGGCGTACAGGCGTGTTTCACGTTGCTTCGGCTAACGGTCGTATGGGTTTAGGGTTTCCTGGGTACAGGACCGAACCAGTTGCCGCTACAGCCCTTTACCCTAAACCCTACCCGAAACCATAAACACCCAAAGGCCTAAAGCAAGCTTGAAAACCAGGTTCTATAATAAGAAGCTACGGCAACCAAGAAGAAGCACCACAGTTCAGGGTCCACATAGCCCCTAAACCCTAAACCCTAAAACCTTTGATAGTCCCTGAACCACCAAAGGCCCCTCAGGCGCTCGCGAAGCAGAGTGGGCTGCAAAGAATGATCATCAGCATGGGCAGAGAGGCTCCGACCTGGTAACGGTTTAGGGTTCAGGGTTTA
>CAJNDV010034750.1:17365-28707 GCA_905221635.1 Symbiodinium sp. CCMP2456 | reverse complement strand
GGTGGGGGGGGGTGGGGGGGGGTGGGGTGGGGGGGGGGGGGTGGGGTGGGGTTGAACAATTCAGTCTTGGGAGGTTTCTGAAGGGTTTAGACGTTCCTGCAGCAACCCAAGATGGACTCTGAAATCCAATCGACAGCTCTCGAAGTCAGCAGTCATTATTCACACATTGGTTAGCCTGCAAGCCCTGAAATCTGAACCCTAAACCCTAAGTCGACGTCTTTCGAAGCCGGTGGATCTACACGCAAGGGCTGAATCATGGAAGATGTCTACTCCTAGCCCAAACCCTAGGAGTATTAAGAGAAACACCTGGAACCCTTAACCCTTGAGGCTCAGCACACGGGAGCTTGAGAACACGAGGAACCCCTAAAACAGGCCACAAGATGGCAGTCATTTCAGAGCCAGCCTGTTCAAGACAATCGAACAGAGCAAGGTCTGTGAAACGATCGAAGTAAGCAAGGTCTGTGTCCAAGGTGGAAGCCCTTTGGCCCGTCGGGTACATGCCGGGCTGCAGCCCGAACCCTAAAGTAGAGAATCGACCTGTGCTAAGCATGTAAGGCCCTGGGTTCAGAGTTTGCAAATCAGCCACGTCTGCATGAGCTACAGTACATGTGGATGTGAGCCCTCACCGTCGCCACGTTGGCAATTCGACGTGGGCTTGCATTTATACATACTTTAAATGCCTGCTAAGACTCGGGTCACAAAGTTACGCATCTTGGACATAAGCCCTAAGCCCTAGTCCCACGTTCTAAACCTGAACGCCTAAGCGTCTCCCAAAGAGCAAGACCTCCGTAAAGAGACTCGAGTTTTCAGGGTCTCAATGCTAACCAAGGGAAGCTAAGAAAAACACAATCGTACTGACAGGTCTGCTAAATCCACTAGCATCCATTAAACATCATTATTAAATAACCACAGAGACACTGGGTTCAGTTTAAGGCCGAGGGTAAGGATCTGCTACGTCCGGAAGACCTCTCACCTTGCCCTCTGCTTCCGGACATCGTTAACTTTGTCAGGTTCCCGATATACACCGAACCCACAAACCCCCGAAACCGCAAACGTCCTAAATAGCTAGGCACCTCAAGTACCCTGAACCTAAACCCTAAATGCCCTAAATGCCCTGAATCCACAAGAGTCTGAATCACAGACCCTACGCCGGTAGAGTATGGGAACCCCACCTGGGGATCCAAAAACCTATCGTTTTAAGGGCTCTACCCGCTAATTAAGGGGTCATAACCTACTATTTTGCAGAGTATGGGAACCCTAGTTGGGGATCCAAAAGACTGTCGTTTTTTAAAGGCTCTACCCTCTAAATAAGGAGTCACAACCCTCTATTCTGCAGAGTATGGGAGCCCTAAACAAGCCCTAGACCCTAAACCCTAAATCCTAAACCCTAAACTCTTCACGGAACTGACGCAACCTTTGCTCCCTCAGAATCAGCGGGCTCCTCCACGGCTGAAATGGGTTCTTTGGGTCTACAAGGGGTTTGGGGGTTTAGGGTTTAGGCTTGTAAGGGAGGCTGAGGGTTTTAGAGGGCTTCAGGGTTTCGGGGTTTAGGGTTTAGGCTTGTGAGGGAGGTCGAGGGTTTTTAGCGGGCTTTAGGGTTTAGGCAGTTTAGGCTTGTAAGGGAGTTGAGGCGGGCCTAGGGTTTAACACCAGCTTCGGGATGAGGAGTAGGGTTCTCAAAGGGTTTCGGAAATCGGTTTCTGAAAGCAGCAATCAAGCCTCGAGCCCGGGTTTCCTCGTTCCCACTTTAGGGGTTTAAGAAAGAGAGCTGAACACGCAAAAAACATACGGGCACCACTGAGAACTTTAGCTTTCATGCTCACATTATGGCGGGGTTGTGACCTCAGGTTTCAACGTTTTAGTCTCTATAGGGTTTAGGTACTGACAGCTAGGAAGTCTAAGCATGCTTGGTGCAGCTGTCCGTTGCATAAGTACTCACGATCCTCGTGGTTTATACTCGGAGGCTACTTCTGGTGCTTGTAAACGCTCTTTTTACCGGTTGGGGATTTTTTGGATCGAGGTTTAGGCATTTGGGCCTCACGTCTCGCGGCCACAGGTTACCTGGGCTGATGTTTCAAGAGTCGACGCAACAAATCCGTATACACCTGCATCAACCCATGGCCCCACCAGAATGGGCATCCGCCCTTTTAGAGCCAATATACGTGCACTATAATCGACCCGGAACCCTATTCTAATCCGTAAGGCCCTTTTTGACCTTACAAAACTTTCAAAACTCACGGAAAGCCCCAGCTGACAAACCCAAGCCGAACCCAGCACTACTGTACCTATTCCCACCGCAACCCAAACCGAAAATCTTAAACTCCAATCCCCCAGGCGCAACCCTGAAGTGTCCTTTGCTTTTTCGTCTGCAGCAGCTGCACCCTCCGCCGTTTCAACCGACAGGGCCGGGGCCTTGAGCCGCGAAGCCACTACTGGGAGCCTCATGGGTAATTATACGTGGGGGGTTTATGTCCCCCCATACGGTTTAGGGTTTAGGGGTTAGGGTTTAGGGTTTAGGGTTTAGGGTTTAGGGACGTTCCAACTACCCATGAACCTTCCAGAGGGTGAAGAACAACATACCTTGAACGAGGGCGTAGCTGGGGTCTGTTTGGGTAACGAGCCAAAACGCCAAAACCTCCCATGTGTACAGCGGGAGTTACCGTGCACTTGGGTTCCTCCACAATACCAAGATGGCGCGAAAAACAGTGTCCTACTTTGTGTGATATAAATCTTACATTGCCTTAATAGGGCCCCACACTATGGGAATTATGATATATGCCTTATTATGGGTAATGCAGGATTTATATCACCAACCGTACCTTTATGAAAATAAGTAAGAAACCCTCCTTGAAGTCCCAGATCCTGAACCTTAACCTCTATACCCCTAAACCCAATAGACTAAAACCCTAAAGCCCTAAACACCGAAACCCTAAAGCCCTAAACCCCTGGAAGGCGCCTGGGAAACACAGTCAAACCCGAAACCCTATGCCCAAAACCCTACACCCTAACCCCTAAACCCTAAACCCTATACCCTAAACCGTATAAACCCTATAAACCCTGTAAACCCTAAACCCTAAAACCCCAAAACCCTAAACTCCTTCGAAGAGCCCTCGAGGCCTCGTCTTCCGGAGTCGGGGACTTTGGGGCCTCCTGCGCCTCCGCCTTCAAGGAACATATAGGGGCCTTAAAGACTGGAATGGGGTTCCTTTAAATATAAATAATGGGTTCGTTTTCTATATGGGCTACTATAAGGGTCTACTTTTGGGGGCCTTTGAGGACATATTCTACTACAGCTCGCAGGAAGCCCCAAAAGAGTCTCGGAAAGTGTTTCGGCCCCTATATTATAGGGTTGAGGATTTGGGGTATGGGGTTTACGGGGTTCAGGGTGGTTTAGGGCTTGGGCTTTAGCGTCTGGGGCCTCTGCGGTGGGTGTCCATCCAGTTTTATGGGGTTCGAGGACACCCTCCTGTTTAAGGAAGATTCGTTCAACAATCCAAGGCCGTACGATTCAGCGTTTAGGGTACAGCTCCGATGTAAGACAGCTGGTTCTTAGATGTTCTTAGTCCCTTGTGTGATGCAGTAGGGGCTCGAAATTCAGAGCTGCAGTTTGGTCTGTATAAGGTAGCTCAGTAGAACCCTAAACCCTAAACCCCCAAGGTACTTTACCATGGTCTCGAGTTTACGTCCCAAGCCTCCGAGACTTCCCGCACACCTCCCCTGAGGACCGAAGGGACCTTGAAGGTATGGTGTCCGCTCTTTGGGTTTAGAGTTTGGAGGTCAGGGTGATTCTGACGGTATGGCTTTTAGCTTTGATCGGGGCTTTTAGGGTTTTAGGCTTTCCTGAAACGGTCAGGTGAGTTTGCAAGTAGTAAGTCGGCTAAAAGGTAGGTTTTGGTGAGGAGAACACCAATGAGGGTACCGATATCGCGACATGTAACCCACTTACTAAGTCGCGCAAGTTATTGTGGCTACCAGGGAGTTTCAGAAAATCAGCTAAACACTATAAGACTCTGAACTTCAGAAACGCGTTTTCATAAGGTAGCCGCCAGGTTAAAACAAACTCATGTTGGTCCTCAAAGCTTTCTCCCAGAAACCCTAAACCTTATATACCATCTTATACCCAAAACTTCTCGGCCCAGACCCTGCGCCTTAGGGTTAAGACCACCCCACCTTCTGGTCCTCCTCCTCAAGGTTCTCCACCTTCTCCTTCTGGTCCTCCTCAAGGCTCTCCACCTTCTCCGCCGGAGCAGATGTCAGGGCTTGGTCCTTTTCGCAAGATGCACCCCTACAAAACCCATGTTTTGGGCCGAAAACCTTGGTGCAAGAACCCTTGCAAAGCATTTGCATAATCATCCCTGATCTATAGAGGAGTACTGATTTAAGGAGCTGAGGCTCCGATAGATTCTTATTCGCATGGTATTTTTGAGTATCCGAGCTAGCTAGGTTCCAACAACCCTTAGTGTAGGACTCACCTTCGAATTTAAGGGAATGCCTGATAGCTGTAAGGCCTTGCAGACACCCTAATACAGGCATCTGTTGTCTTACGGTTGTGATCTGCCGGCCTGCTAAATGAAGACATCACCGACATAAGTTAGTTTAGAACCTGAAAGATTGCTTGTCCATAGCTTGGAGAAAAGTGATGACAATCATAGAAACTGTCGCCAAGGCAATCGCAACACATGCAGAAGAAAGTTGATCCCCTCGAAAGGAAAGGTGGGCTGAGGGCTGCAACCTTCCTCCTGTGGTTGCCGACCCCCCAGAACCGGGAGCGGTGGATCCATTTGCTTTTGTTCAAATCGTGTCACTTCGTTCCATCTTTCCAAAGAGGGCAAGTTAAAAAACAAACACAGACAACGAAGGATCCGCCCCTCCTTCTCCATGGATTGAGACGGGTAGGGTAGGGCAGCTATAACCCTCCAAGTAGCGCCTAATTCCCAAAGACTGACACCTCATCCCTAAATCCACATAGCCTTAAGAAGACCATAAACCCGGTACTCTGGTCATCGCAAACCCTGCACTGAAAGTCCCTCGAAGCAGTCCTTCGTGTCATCGCTCTTGGGCCTAGTCTCGGAAGTCTCCTCTTTCGACCTTGAAATGCATTTTTCAATAGGGCTTGTATTCAAGAGTCTTCTATGCATATATATATATATATATGTATATACACACACAGACTAATTTGCTTATTTATATTTATGTTTGTACGGTGTATATCTATCCATCTATCTATTCACCTATCTATCTACCTTTCTTTCGTTCTATCTACATCTAGACATATATGTGTACAGTGTATAATGTATGTATATAAATATATACACACATATGTGTGCATCTATATATATATATACATACATGCATATTATGCATATGTACAGAGTATACACGCGTTTTTAAAGACTCCTCCAAGGCTTCCTTTGACATCGTGTTTCAAATCGGGGCCTGTCGCCAGCCTTGGAGTTAGGACTTTGACGGTCGAATTAGACAGTCTCGTGCTTAGAGGGTTCAGGAGTTAGGATCCAGGGTATAGGGGTTAGGGATTTGGGATTAGGTTTTAGGGATATAGGGATTAGGGTTTAGGGTTCAGGGATTAAGGTTTAGGGAGATTAGGGTTTGAGGTTATAAGGATTAGGGCTTAGGGGGATTAGGCTTTGGGGTTCAAGGGTACGATCCAGTAACGATGCCATCGTCTGTTACTCAGCTTTGCATGGCGAGAAGGTTTACCCTAAACCGTAAACCCAAAACCCACGTTGGGGACGAGGTCTTGTCTCGTTTTCCCCTTTCAACTGTCGCCTCCCGACCTCCAGTGGTACGAGCAGGATATCGAAACCGAAAAACAACCTTTCTGGGACTTTTGCGCGGTGATTCCCGAAGTAGGATTTAGTGCTGGCTGTTCCGAGTATTCCTGGCTCTAAGGCTAACCCCAAAATCTTGCAACGGAAAACCCTAAACCAAGAACAGAAAAACCACAACTCTAAACCCTGAGCCCGAAACCGGTTGAGGTTTAGTTTAAAATTTAGGGCTGTACGGCTTTAGGCCTTGAAGAGGCTAGGGTGTTCGGGCTTTAAGACTTAGATTTTAGGGTTTTGGGGTTAACTTCTTCGGAGACACCTGTGCGCACTCTTCTCATCCACGGCGGCTTCTTCATGCTCAACCTGCGTATCCTGCACATGGCGTTTTTGGCTAAGGGAGCGACAAACCGAGCTGACCTTTGGATGCTATGTTGACGATGACTGTTCTTGGCAGACTCACTAAACGTATATGTGTGTACTTTTTTATGCATACGTACAACTCTGTGTGTGAGTGCTATATACGTACTGCTTCTGCGCACGAACCGGGATATGCACATGAGTGTAAGAAATTATATACAGAAATACACAGTCATACAGACAGACATTGCAGACACAAATACAAACATCCTACAGGCAGACAAACAAACAGACAGAAATTATAAAAAACAACACGAGGAGTGCGTATTGCTGTATGAATGGCTGCACGGCTTTTGGCTTGAATTCCAGCGTACATCGAAGATAGTTCGTAAATAAAGTGCGGTTGTAACTACATCGAACGACATACAGTACCAAGCATACTCTCCACAGGGGCATATTCGAGGTTTGGCTATACTATCTTACACCCTACCCAACTACATGGGGCTTTCTACCACCCACTTCTGATCCATCAACAGTTCGGAGTCCCAGCTGGCATTGGTAAGGACATTTCGAAGCCTCCCTATACCCTAAACCCTAAACCCTAAACCCGGTTTAAGGGTTTAGGGTTTAGGGTTTAGTGATTGAACAAAGAGTGGCGTAACTCAGCAAGCTAAGCAAAGAGCTTCCCGAATGAATCGAAGGAGTTGTTTTCATTTCCCGGTCTGCATAAACCGTACGAAGGATCGGGTCCTAGTGCGTCAACTTACTGAGTAGACTCGCGTACTTATATTGCCCTGTTGTTTCTGTTTGGGCTTGATGCAGGGCACTCGGCTGAGTTTGAATATGGTCCGGGTTCAATGCATTGCCGAGTCAAGTCATGCCAAAACCATCCTGGTCACCAGCTGAACTGTCCTACTTCAACCGAAAAAGTAAGATGGACTCACTGCAAATCCTCGATGCAATGATGGCAACCGATAACCGGCTTAGGGCTTCGGACATGCCTCATAGACATGTGTGCTCTCAGTCAGATTAATTATTTTCGATGAAGACTGAGGTGAGCAGAAACACACAGCAATCATCAGGCTAATCCTTCCACTGCATCCAATACCAACCAGCGATAGCCTGGAGCACGAGATGACATGACTGCTACATGTGGGTCGGTGCATGAAGTGCCATGCAATTTTCAGTCATCCTTACGGTCAACTTGTCGCGAACTTCTCGAATAAAGCGCATTGTAGACTGACACATGCCTTCAACAACCCGCGCATGGATCATCCTGCTTGGTCCTATCTGCCGGATATGGTCTTCCAGAGCAGCTCCTGAATTTCCACGTGGCCTTCGTCAGAGGCCATTGATAGAGCTATCCGGCCATCGTTCGTAGTAGCATTTCTCATGGCTTTGGCCTCCAAGAGCAGGCGCACGGCTGCAAGGTGGCCGGCGTAAGATCCAAACAACAAAGGTGTCCAGCCACGCACTGTAGCTGCGTTGGCCCCTCCCGGATGCAAACGACAAAGCTGTCCAGCCGTCATCGCTAGCAGCATTCGCATCAGCCTTGGCCCTCAAGAGCAGGCGGACAATCTCGATTCGGCCTTCGGCAGATGCAAATGACAATGCAGTTCTGCCCACACCCGCATCTGTCCCACCTTTCGCCTCCAGAATCATGCGCGCAACTTCCTCGTGGCCTTGTTTCGCTGCAAGTGACAGCGCAGTCTTGCCATCACCATTCACCAAATCTGTCTCAGCCTTGGCTTGCAAGATCAGACGCACAACTTCCACATGGCCTTGGCCACAGGCGAAAGACAAAGCGGTCCGACCATGGAAATCGACTACATCTATGCCAGCCGCAACCTCCAAAAGCATGCGTACCACGTCGACGTGGTTTAGTTCAGACACAAATGACAAAGGCGTCCGCCCAGTACGGTCAGCTTTGTCTGTGTCTGCCTCCGCCTCCAAGAGCAACCGGACAGATCTGTCGCGGCTCATGGACGACGCGACCAATAAAGGCGTCCAGCCGCTACGTTCGCGACGTCCGTGTCAGCACCGGCCTCGATCAGCAACTGCACGACGTCGGCGTGGCCTCCTTCACAGGCTTTTGTCAATGGTGTCAAACCGTGGATATCCTTCCGGTCTGGATCCTGTGGGGACTCGAGCATGCCCTTCACCAGAAGCACAATGCCCCTGGCTGCAGCCTGCACAAGCTTGTTCGCATCCTCCTGCGATGTGCTGGGGAACGCCAGAAGGAGCAGCTGCAGGTCGACGTTCGGATGCAAAGCCTCCTCGTCGTGCAGGACACGTCCGTCCTGCATCAGCCGCTGCCGGAATCGTGGAACCCCGCAGAGTCTTTGTAAATGCTTCTTCAAGCTCCGCACATTTTGGAAGTCTTCGAGTGCTATAGCAGCCACTTCTTTGCCAGAAATCCCCCATACACGAAGCATGAGCCTGACGGGCGAAGATGGGAAACCAGGTTGAGATCACCGGGCTGCGGAACTCAGGATGCTCAATCACGCAGTGCTCCTCGAAATCATCTCAACTGGACTTTGAATGGGAGCATTACACCTATAAGCATACTCAAACTCTTCACATAGGACCTTATTTAAGGTGCATGCCAGCCTCACGAAAAAGTAAATGAAGCAGGGCTTGCCATCCTGTAAAGAGCTACAGCACAGCGAGACCTCAAAGGGACCCCACTATAGAACCCTATAGTACCCCTTAAAGGGGACCCCCAAGTACGCCTTACAGAATTTACCGAGAAAGACTGGGTCCTAATCTCAGGCCTACGGAGTTGACGTGCAGAGGACCCTAAGACGTCACGTCAAATACCTGTAGGCTCCGTTGCAGTTCCTTTCCGTGGTTTATACTTAAGATCTTATAAGGTAATCCCAAAAAGGAACTACAATGGAGCTTATGGGCAGCAAAATACCCCTAAACCCGACATCTTTAACCCCAAAGCCTAAAAATATTAGCCGAAGCTTTCTGCCTGGATGTCCGGGGGAAACCCTAAACGTTGCAACGCAGGCCTTCCCATGCTGCGCCAGGGCTTCGCGCAGCCCTTCCAATCGACTCTGCAGCGCCTGACTGTCGTGTTGCTTTACCCATAGGCTCCATTGTAGTTCCTCTCTGGGCATACCGTATGGATCCTGAATATAGACGACAACAAAAAAGTCCCACACTCAACTTTGATGTGGCCGTTTTTTTTGTCGTGTGCTGCCCTTCGAGTTTTCGGGCTGAGGTTCTACCAAATCCGCTGCGCGCGAAGTCTCTGCGTAAGTTTAGGAGTACCCATAGGCCCCGTTGCAGTTCCTTTAATTCTTGTGGTCTATACTTAGGATCCTACAAGGTATCCCTAAACAATAAACCCTAAACCCTATGCCCAAAAAGGAACTACAATGGAGCCTATGGGTAGGGCCTAAGCCGGGAGATGGCAGGCTGAGGGTTCAAGGCTTCGGGCCTACGGTTTAGGGCTTCAGGGTTTGAGGGCTTTAGGGGTTCAGGGAGGGTTTAGGGTTTAGGGGGCTTAGGGTTTAGGGTTTGGGATTAATTAGGGTTTATAGGGTCTAGAGGGAGTTTAAGTCAGAGCTTTTCCAGGTGATCATGGAGTTCGGAGTTTGAGTCATGGCGGAGTGATGTTCCGAATTGTTCAACGTCGAGGCTCCTATTCTGAAGCAATGGTCTAGGGTGGCGGTGTCGGGCTTAGGGAATGTGACACAACGAATCTTCCCTTAGATCTTCTCTACTTTACCCCAAACATCCGCTGAGAACTTTCTACCCTACCCGCCGAATCTTCAATCCTGCGCACAACCCAATTTCCCTACTAAGTTCAACAATGTAACGAAACAATATGACAGGTATCAGTACCTTAAGTTGTTCAGGACTTTCATCCCGCATCGCAGCTGCAGACGGTATTCAACAACACCCCTACACACAAAGAACCACCGCGAAGCAGTGCTTCACTCCGGTCTCCCGAAATCAAAACAAGTGAGTTGTGCCTTCGGCTTCGGTTCAAATCGGGCTATTTGGAAGATCGAAGATGATGAGATAACTGCAATTTTGTAGGCAGCAAGCCGAAACAACTGCTAAAAAGTTGAGCCTCTAGGATCACGGGAACCCTAAGTACTCTGCAATCGGTATCATCAGTGCACATTGTTCAGCCCGGAAGAGCAGGTTCCACTGGATACCTGATAATAAACCCCAAGCAGCCAAATCCTGAATCTAAAACTCCCCAAAACCCGATACCGTAAACCCTAAATCCTGAATCTCGAACTCCCTAGTATGAAAGCCCTTCAACAAACTGCAGAAAACAGTAGACAAAACCTATACGACCTCGATACATTAGCCCTAAACTTAAGCCCTAAACCCTAAAACCTATTCATTATCCAGCCATTTCTCCAAGCCGAAAGCCGGGTGCCTGGTTGGACTCCTCCAGCTGCTTCTCTCGCTGCCTGGTTTCCTGTAAGAGCGGCTTTCGGGTTTAGGGGTTTAGGGTTTAGGGGTTTTAGGGTTTGAGGGTTGAGGGTTTAGGGCGCCAGGGTTTAGGGTTTAATTAGGGGTTTAAGGGTTCCTTTAGGTAAGGCTTCAGGGTTAAGGGTTTAAGGGTTTCTGTAAGGGATGTAAGGGAGGGTTTAGGGTTTTAGGGTTCCTATCAGGGAGGCTCTACAAGTCTACAAGAACCCAAACCCTAAATGCAACACCCTATATGAACCTTTAACCCAAGCCCTGAAAAATGCAAGAACCCCAAACATGCCCAAACCCTAACCCCATAAAACACTACAAGAACCCTATAAAGATCGAAACCCTTAGCCCTATAAGATGCTACAAGAACCCTAAACCCGAAACCCTGAACAAAAACATACTACAAGAGCCTATAAGCTCTAAGCCCTATACAACACTACAAGAACCCTATAAATCTAAACCCCGCACCTGAATCTGTGCATCGGCGATCTGCTTCAGCGCAAAGTTGCCGGGAGCGAGCTGCTCCTGCTGGGCCTCCAGCTCCTCTGGGGTTTAGGGTTTAGTGCATTGGGAACCAAGAAGCATGCGTGGGGTTCTATAGGGCTTTCTTCTATATATATATATATATACAGATATAGATATAGATATAGATATAGATATAGATATAGATATAGATATATATATATATATAGATATAGATATAATATATATATATATATAGGTACAGTCGTCGAGTAGCAACGTTTGCGA
>CAJNDV010034750.1:1224-13198 GCA_905221635.1 Symbiodinium sp. CCMP2456 | reverse complement strand
TAAGGGTACCCTTTTTCCTATTGTTTGGTTGAAATAAGGGAACCCCAAAACGAACAGGGCGAAAGGGGCACTACTGGGGAACCTCGAATCCACCCCCCAAAAAACTTGCCTGGGCTTATCCCACATTGGGGATACCTTATACAATCGTTAATATATANNTTGTTTAAACCAAAAAAAAGGAACTACAATGGAGACTCTAGGAACTGCTGAATGATCGCGAGCACTACGTCAGAGGTACGGTTGACAACAAACAACGCAGGATCAAGTCTCAAGCCGTAGAAACAAACAGCTACATTGCCACGCTGCCAAAGAAACGGTGCTTACTATAGGGGCCTTAATGATTAGAATAGGGTTTTGGGGCCCATTACAGTATACTTGTAATAGGGAACCCCAACATAGTATTGGTAATTATTTAGGCCCTTATATGAGTTGCCAAACAGTTTTGGAGTGCAGAAAAACCCGTCGCCTCGCTGCTACAGCTTGTCCCCAAAGGGACCATGTACCTTTATAGTAGATCCTTAAGCCTTACAGGGGTCCCTATATAGGTACTTTAGGGTCTAAGTATATACTATATGGGCACAATGGAGCCTTAGGGGTCAAGAACGCCTCCGAACTCGAGACCCTTACGTTGGACTGAAAGCCCTGTAGACTCTAATCATCTCTACTCCTTGAAAGCTTGCAACCCTCTAGACCTCGAGTTAAAAAGCACTTGCGTCTGAAGCCCAAACAGGCTCGAAGGACTTTTCGAGTTTAGGGCCTTCCGCGTTGTCAGGGTTTCTTTGGAGTGTTTGGGGGCTTCTTTGGGTTTAGGGTTTCGGGATTGAGGAAGCCTCGAGGTTTTCGAAATGGAGCCGCTTGAGTTCGCAAGGGCAGGTCTGAAGGAGGGTAGCTGGGGGATGTCCGCATTCGGATAGGGTTAAGTGTTACATGGACCAATGTGGACCACTGAACCTATAATATAGACCTATATAAGCCTCAAAGCACCATCAAAAGAACGATCAGGGGACTTAAGACATCGGTGATAACTGTCTTCCGGATGCTTTGCTTGCGAGAATAAGCAAATACTCGTAATAAAAGTACTAATGTTAGTAAAAGTAATCATGATCTTAGTAATCGTAATACCAATGAGGATAACAACAAGACTAGCAATAAACACTAATACCAATATGGATATACTATTATTACGATATTGTCATTATTATTCGTATCATTATCGGTATTCTTGTTCTGATGCTTCTTCCTATTGTTCCCCATAGGCCCTAAAGTAGCTCCTTTTTGGGGCTCATATATAGAATCCCATAAGGCAACCCCAAAAAGGAACTACTATGGGACCTATGGGTACTCTCTGAAAAGCCCACGGCCGCAGGAGCTCCGGCCTGTTCCAACCGAAGCTCAAAGACTTCGGGGTCTTCCTTGCACTTGGAGGATCATGGGACTTCAAAAGTAAGGTTATAAGTCCCCTAATTGGGGTTCTAAGTATAGTTACCCTAGATATAACCCCACTTACTAAGTCCCATGACCCCCTTAAACTCTAAACCTCTAACCCCCAAACCCCTAAGCCCTCAACCCTAAAACCTAAAGCCTAAACCATATAACACTAATTACTAAGTCCCATGATCCTTTAAGGTGGGCTTGAGGCTGTGGCTTTGGAGATCCCAGGTTCAAGGATTTCAGGGCTTAGGGGTTTTAAAAGGGGTTTAGGGTTTAAGGGTTTAGGGATTTAAGGGTTTAGGGTTATAATTTATATAGTGGTTTAGGATTTAGGGGTTTAGGGGTTTATATAGGGGTTTAGGGGTTTGGGGTATAGGGTGTAGAAAGGGGTTTAGGGTTTAGGGGTACAGGGTTTAGGGGTTTAATGTTCAGGGGTCTAGGGGTTTAGGGGTTTAGGGTTCAGGGGTTTAGGGGTATAGGGCTTTAGGAGTTTAGGGTTTTGGGGGTTTAGCGCTTTGGGGGGTTTAGGAAGCTTAGGGTTTGTGGGTTTTTAGGGTTTAGGGCTTCAGGAGTTCAGGGCTTGGGGAATTAGGGTAGAGCGCTTTGTGATGACATGAGACTTCGAGGTTTAGGGTTGATCACGGTTCAGGTTCTGAAATTTTCAGGTTTAGGATTTAGGGTTCAGGAGTTTAGGGTTTAGGGTTCAGGGGTTTAGGGTTTAGCGTTTAGGAGTTGAGGGGTTTAGGACATGGAGCTCCGACCCTACATGTAATCTTAAGCCCTTAGCCCAAACACTCGCATTGTCAGTTGTACGGCCCTCAAAGGGCCGATCAAGAAAGCCTTAAAGAACCTCTTAAATTAAAGGCATCCTACAACCTCAAAATCTTAAGCCACCCAAAGCCCCCAATCCCATTTAAGACTCTTGTAAGACCGACTCTAATTTTGTCCCTTCTAGAACGCTCTAAAGAAGCCCTTGATGAACCCTATTCTAGCTCAAGGTCCTCCTCGTAATTCGGCCAAGACGCTTCGTCAAGGCTCTTCGTCGGAGCTACACTGGCCTCGCGGAGTAAGAAAGGCTTAGGCGGCTTGGACGGTTGTTATACATAAGGATTTTTGAAGGGCAGTATACTAGGAATTCTGTTCAGGATAGCCGCATCCCGTTTCCCGTGAGCCAATTTTCGAATATAGCGAGCCCCAAAAATCAGAAGGGCGACATGGTACTCCCGGAGCACCTACGACTCTATACAACCTCTTGTAGAACCCACAAAAACCCCATAAATTCCCTGACCATACAGCCCTGGCTAGAACCCTTAAGCTGGGTTAACTGGGGGATAGGAGCCTGCAGGCTATCTATCGGACGTCATGGTTATGTGGTGTTCGGATTTATAGGGGTCTAAGCCTAACCCTAAACCCTGAACCCGAAGTTACTAAGCCTAAACCCTAAACCCTGATTCACCCTAAACCCTAAAATCTTAAACCTAAGCCTAAGCGTGTAAGCTCAGGAATTGCGGCCTTCGAACTTAGGCTGAAAGCCTAGGCTTTAAGCGCTCGGTGCCTCGCCACGTGGTGAGGGTTACTTAGGGTTTAGGGCTTAGGGTTCAGGGTTTAGGTTCATGAGCAGCTGGGTAGTTCTCTAGATTAGGGCCCCTTTTAGGTCCCCAAAAAAGTACGGCACCCATATAGAAAGGACCCTAAAAGGGACCCTGATTTAGAGAACTACCCAGCTGTAAGAAGGGGTTTGCCAGGTAGAGGTAGACATGAATTAACCAATACTTTCAGGACTTGAAACCCCATGTACAACTACCCATGAACCTCCAAGTAGTAGGAAAGAGTGTGGTATTCAGGCTGGGGAAGGGCAGTTGGGGTTTAGGCTTCGGGGTTGGGCGTTTTTTTGGTGGGTTTTCGGGTCTACTTCAGCTTTCGGTGTTGCAGGTTCTCTCCCAAGTCTGTTCCTGGAGGTTCATGGGTAGTTAGAAGTCGGGGTGTATGTCCCCTAATATCGGTCATATCCATATCCGTAGCTACCCTAACTTATATCCCTGCATGTGAGTACCGATGAACCTCCAAGCAGGGCAAGCTCACAGTTCAGGAGGTTTCGTTCAGATGGACCCCTCCCAGAAAGCTCAACTACGCACACCGAAGTGTATCTACCCGCTATTACACGCGTCCCGCGCTGCACAGGCAGCGTACGAGAAAACGAGTAGTTGCAGTTTCAAGCCCGTTGAGACCCACAGTCTGGCACTACAATAGAGGAGCCTGAAAGGTTGGAGTAGGGTTTTGGGGTTTAGGGGTTTTGGGGTCTAGGGGTTTAGGGTTTCGGGTTTAGGGGTTTAGGGGTTTTGGGGTTTAGGGTTTAGGGGTTTAGGGTTCTGGGGTTTAGGGCTGTAGGGGTTTAGGGTATAGGGGTTTCGGGTTTACGGGTTTAGGGGTTTTGGGGTTTGGGGTTTTGGGGTTTAGGGGTTTAGGGGTTTCGGGTTTAGGGGTTTATAGGGTTTAGCATCGAAAAATCTACTTGTATTGAGGACCTTGGTAATTATAAGGCTCTTGCGTTGTTCTTTCAAGTCTGACTCATGTTCTAGAGCGCGTGATGTTGCTTCATTCCAAAAGAGTTCTTGCTCATACACTCATCTACTAGCTATTTAGATAACGGGCCTGGGGTTCTCCCGCTCCCCCACCTCTTCGCCGTGGTGGATCTGTGACACAGATGCCGCCAACGCGCGCTGGAGGTCCTCACGGGGCCCAACACTCCAAACTTCGAGTTCTGGGTTTAGGGCTTATAAGGCCTTATGCCCTAAACTAAACCCGCCCTAGCCCCCACCACTTCGTCCCATGCTTGGGCCGCGGGGCAGTTGCGACGAAGAGGGAACTAAACAGCGGCTGCAGGACCCTTCCAGACAGGAACTGCGCTCAAGGCGACTACTTCCCTCTGTTGCGACACTTTGGGTTTTCGTGTTTAGGCTAAACCCTACACCCTAAACCCTAGGGTTTAGGGTTTCTCACGTTCGACACCCTGCAATTTAATAGTTGCTCCACTGTTGCTCCTCTTGGGGCCTACTGCATCCCTCGTAGAAAACGCGCACACGCTGCGCATTACTGGGCTTGGGTGTGTCGCGCCATCCATTCGCAAAGGGTTTAGGGCTCAGGGTTCAGGGTTTGGGGCTTACAGGGTTTATGGTTGGTTCTTTCCTTACTAATCCGGCCAGAAAGCAGCCATTTTGCACGCAAGTGCTTGGACACTGCGTTTGCTCAATGCCAGTGATCACCTAGCATCGGAATGAGCTCATCAGGGGCCGGTTGGAGAAAATGCTAGCTCTCCACATCAAATGGCCGGCCATTCTCTTTCAGAAGGCATGCCCACGTTCAGGGGTGTCGGAAGCGGAGCCGGTCAAATTGAGCTCCGAACACATGGCGCATACCAGCTCAAGGGAATACGCATATTGAGATGCGACGTTGATGCGACAGTCGGCTGGGTGAGCCTCAACCCTAAGATACCAAAACATGGCTAATAAGCGTATAGGTGTTCTATAAGGGTCTTGCAAGTGGAAGTTTAGGGTTGCGGGTGGGTTGGCAACGGCTTTTTTGCTCTTAGCCCTTGCGGCCTTATTAACATCACTACAAGTCTACGGCCTAAGTCGGGCGGGCTTGAGGCCTAGGGCCACAAAGACCCTGCAAACTCCCAAATGCCAAGAAACACCTCCAGCGAAGTGCAAGCCTCAAAAGCCACAAGCACGCCTACAAGGCCTTGTGAACAACTAGAAGCATTACAAAACCCTAGAAGACCAAACAACAAATACAACTCATACAGAAGCGTTCTGAGACCCCTAAACCCTAAACCCTAACTTTTAGAGCCCTTGTTCTCCGGCCTCCTCTTCGTCCTCCCTTACCATCTCCTCCTGCGGCGACGCCCTATAGAACCACCAACTTCAGGCCCTGGGTTCCGGGCTTCATAAGGTCCCCTTCCCCGCCAGGTACCTACTATATAGAATATAGGGCCCTGGGGGCTCTATAGTACCCTATACAGTAGGTACCTGGGGGGTTAGGGGTGATAAGGTCCAAGGCTTGTGCAGCGTTGAGTAGAACAGCCATAGCGGCATTGTGTCAACTTTTCACCCTTGAATCGTGAGGCCTAAAGCCACGCAGCCGTGATTTCCTCAAGCCTCGCAGAACCATAAACTTTTGGTGTTGATGCTACAGACTTCAATATTTAGCCTTACAAGGCCTCTAAGGTTGGGGTGGCAAGGTTTCCGGGTTCAGTTGGAGGAGCGGAAGGTCCTGTTGCGGGTGCGGGGTGCAGGGATGGAAAGATTCGGACGCATGTACAGTATAGAGTATAGGGCCTTGCGGGGCAAGCTACAGAGAACAAGTTGAGATCGAACTCCCCTGAAACTGGCTGTGCCGAGGCTGTAAATACATGTTGAGCGTGGCAAAGCAGTACTCAGTACTCATCCCAGACCATGCGTTGTCGGAGAGCTTCTTAAAAAGCTTGACTGAGCTCGAGCTTTGCTGCATACTCGCACACCGTCGCACACCGACTGCCAGGAAACTGCGTCGAAGAAGCTGCGGACCCGCGGACATCCAGAAGACAGAGCAGCCTGACTCGCGGAGGGCGAGAGCATGATCGTCGTCCCACATCTCCCGTCCTTGCCTACACCATAAACCCTAAAAACTTAACCCTAAACCTTAAGAGCGGCAACAGGGCGTTCGCTCCAGGAAACAGCCCCAGCCATGCCGGAGATGCGTGGAGACCCACTTGGAGTTCTGCCGGATGCCATCACCCTGACCGACAAATCTAGCGCTTCGGGGTGCCGAAGATCGCGCAAAGTCAAAGTCTTGGGAGTCGAATTGCATCTCAATGAGGTAGTGGTGTGCTATCGAAGCGGGCGAATGCTGCAACTGCTGCTACAAGCTTGCCGCGAATTGTTCAGTTCAGTGGGCCCCAGCCTTCACTGTGCCGCGCGGCGGTCGCCCGACTGAACAACGAGGGCACTACAGGCTACTGGCCCTGCAAGCCGAGCCCCGAAACCCGGCGCGACTCTGCGCCTTCCGGAAGCGCAATGCCATCCGAGAGAGGAAAGGCTTAGGCTTTAGGGTGTAGGGTTTAGGCGGTTTAGGGTATAGCACGGTCTATCGGCTTAGGCTTTAGAGTGTAGGGTTTAGGCGGTTTAGGGTATAGCACGGTCTATCTTAGATCCTGAGCCCGAACTAAGTGAAAATAACACACATTCCAGCCCCTGAGGCCGAAATCCCAACCCCGAAGCCCCGACCCACTCAACCTCCACTCCATGTAGGGTTTAGGGTTCATAGGGCGTAGGTCTTAGGGGACAAGTCCCGGCGCCTTCGCCGACTGTGCAGCCGCAGCAGAAGCCCTATACAGGATTTGGTGGTTCAAGGTCTTGAGGTTTGATCTTGGCGGCTTGAGGAACCCTACAAATTCAACCCTAGGGTTTTGGGTCGCAAGGCTTGGGGCGTCCTGTAAGGCTTGTGGTTTGGGAGGTTTTGGAGTAGGCTCCGGGGTGGAGAGCTTAAGATTTGGAAGTGTTGACGTAAGGCTGGTTTGTATGCGGAATCACTCGTAAGGCAAGTGTTAAATAAGGTATCTGGCAGAAACAACAGTGCTTTCTCATCTCTGGACAAGAGAATCAGAATAGGGTTTCGGAGTAGATTATAGTGTCCTTTGCAGGGAACCCTAAGGAGTAGCACTGCTAGCTATAGGCTTGTATAGACCCAAAACCCAAAACCCTGACCCTAAACGCTACACCCAAAAACCCTTTAGGATGGCTTGCTGGGTTTCGGAGTTTTGGTCTAGGGCTTGGGGTGATAGAGAGGGTGCCTGCGAAACCTCTGATGCTGCTTGTTCTGTGATCATCCTACACAGCATTGGGATGTAGGGCGTGTAAGGGCTAAAGGTTTAGGCAATCGGTGAAACAAATGCGGTTTCGGTTCGCATGATGAGAGCTTTGTTGAATCCTTCTGCAGTGCGAGGCCCGTGCGCACCACTTGTCAGAGCACGTGGCAAGGTGGGCTGTAGAATGGGGTTTGGTATATAGTAGCAACCCGAAAGCCCGACCAAACAGCAACAACCTAATTATTACGAAGTGGGAAGCCCCCTTACTCAGAGTCTTGGGACCTAGGACTGTCCAATCGGCTGGATGCAATGCTTGCAGTTTGGGATCTCGCGTTCAGGATTCGTACCAGATTTGGCGCGCTCAGTTTGCACAGTCCGGAGCACAGCCGGAGGTGACGAATCATTTCATTGAGGTTAACAGAATGCTTACGAACAGTCGAAGTACGAAACCCTAAACCCTGAACCTCAAACCGACAAATCTGGAGGAGGCTACTTCAACCCCAAAAAGCTCATAACCGGCTCTCAAGCCTCTGTTTCGCTCGCTGTTCGCGCTCCTCGCGCTCTTGCTGCTGCCTGCGGATTTCAAAAACGGTCCAGCATTCCGGACGACAGATTCTCTCTTGCAGGCATGAAAGCATGTGCACAGATAAATACAACAACGATACTGCATTTGCACGCAAGGATACCAGGAGTTGAATGCAACGAACAGCGTAGCAGCCTAACCACCATCACAAACAACAACGATAACAAACAAACAACAACAGCAGCCACATAGCAAACACAGAGGGCGCAGAGACATGAATATCAACCGCAAAGAACTAGCGTCGAAAAACAGCAGGGGCAAAGGACAGTGCATCCCTGCAGTGCAGTAGTGTAGAGACATGTCAATGTAGAGACTGTGACCATGAAAACAAAAAACAAGGTTGGTACTGCAAACACGCAGCGTTTTCGTGGTACTTGTCACATTATCAACATCGAGATGGTGATAATACTGAAACACGGACATTATGCATGACACTGTGGTGCAACTTAGGCCATTACAATGCAAGTGTGGCAAACAACATCACAACATGTAGCGGCGGTAACAACCACAACAAACACCATGATTCATGATAACGGGATTACGCTCGTGTCCATAACCTAAATGCTCTAGCCCTGAACCCGGCTACAGCCCGAACTCTCAAGCCCGCAGAACGAACCTTAACTCAGAAGTCCATGGTCTTACTGTTGATGATATAAATCCTGCATTACCTTCGTATAGGGCCCCTAAACTATGGGAATTATGGCATTTATATTCTTTATTATGCAGGATTTACGTCATCAACCGTAAAACAGAAAAACTAAGGCCTGTAGAAACCCTGTCGAACACTTTAACCCCTTGAAGGAAGCGGAACGAAGCCTTGATACCATGCACTGAGCAGGGCATGGCCTGAACTGCCGGTAGCGCCGCCAATCGTCCATGGTGCCAGCCTTTTTCGGGGTTTATAGGGTTTAGGGTTTAGGGTCTTGGGGTTTAGGGTTCAGGGTTTAGGGTTTAGGGTTTAGGGTTTGGCTTGGCCTCAATAATAATTCTCGGCAGGCCCGTGAAGCCTCAATCTATACTTCGGGCTCAGGGCCGATAGGGCTTCACGCAAGATTGAACTCGGCTTTCGGGCTTAAATTAACATTAGTACCTTACGGACTGTGGCTTTAAAGGTTTGTGGTTGAAGGAAGGTTAATGGACTTCCCTCAAAAGGGTTGAAAAGTAGTCACAACTCTAATTGATTTTGGTCATGCTTAATTACTTATTATCCTGAACCTTCACGCAAAACATTTAAGGACGCCTTCTTAGTCTGAAAGCCCGCATAAAAGTTACTTTTAAGATGGAGTGTAAGCGGGATCATCGTAAGGAGAAGGGGTTCAGGAATGAGGGGTCTATACAACAATGGTAGGCTCGATAAAGCCCGGCGAGGCCCCCGCATTACGTGCCCGGGCTTCCGCCAGCCGCTTCTCGGCCGCCTGGTAGGGTTTGGTTTATGGCTTAAGGAGGATTTTGGGTTTAGGAGTTTTAGGGTTTAACCCTCAACCCAAAACCCTAAACCCTATGATTTTGGGTTTAGGAGTTAGGGTTTCGTGGGGACGGTCGCTGAATCCATGCACTGTTCCGCCTCCTTGTCCCTACTCTGCGTCAAAGAAAGCCAAGACCTCACCCTGAGGAGCACCCAGCAATGCCTCAAGCTGCTCAACAATCGGTTTAGGGTTTAGGGTGCAAGTGCAAGCTGCAAGTGCCCGAATCCAGCTTGTAACTCTACGCAGAACGCACTTTCGAGTCTGCTGAACCTCACAAACGAACACACTTGTACGGCGGACACCCCGTTTAACCCTAAACCCTAAACCTTAGACCCTATACCCGAAGATTGCCAACTGTACCTCGAGGACCCAATCACCCAAACAGTAAGGGTTGAGGTTGGGACCCCAAAACATATAATAACTATACTACTCGTCTATACTATAGACTATACCATACTATTTCTGTACGACACTATTATACTGTACTTATAACAGTAAGTGCAAGGTATGGGCGGGCTCCCCTGCCAGTGATAGTAATTCCTAGTATTCCCCGCGGTTTCTTAACATAACTTCGCTATGATAATGTACCGCAAAGCCCTCGTCTAATTGTGATTTGCTCCAGAAGCTGCTAGATCCCCTATAGAACCCTCAGAGGAGCCCTGTTCAAATTCTTAAGACATCTTCGCAAACCCGCTATGACACCCGTATACCTTATAAGGCCCCATAAAAGTATTTACGGAGCCCTGACCTAATATAGGGGCCTAAATAATTGCCAATACTTTTTGGGGGTTCCTGATTATAAGTACAGTGTAATGGGCCCCAAAACCCTATTCGAACTATTAAGGCCCCTGTATGACACTAAATCATGGGTTTGATGGGCCACCAAGTTTCATGGAAGTGTATACCTTCCTAACTCGGTACGGAGCCCTGACCTACTCGGCCGCACAGTGCCTGCAGGCTTGCCTGTCTCTGCTGAAGACTCTGACCTCCGGTTTTTAGGAGGGCTTAGGGCATAGGGGCTATGTAGAGCACAAGGCTTTAGGTTTTGGGGTTGAGGGTTTAGGATTCTAGGCTAATTCCAGGTTCAGGTTTTAGGATGTAGGGTTTGGGGATGTTTTGTCCGTTGAAGACTTTGACCTCCGGCGCAGTGACAGGTGCAGTGTCTTCTGTCGCGGGTCGCACTAGGAATGAATGAAATAATGTGTATATATATATATATACATGCATGTATGTATAGATGTATTTGTGTATATGTAGTTTTGTACAGCGTACAAGATGTAGGGGCCACGTACAACCCGAGGGCTTGCAAAGACTATGCTTTAGTTCAAAAACCCAAAACACTAACAACTCCGACTCAACCCAGCTTTCAACAAGCAAATGCCCTAAACTCACGACACCTCGAGCGAATTACACCGGTTCTGGGTTTCGGGACCTCATGTTGCATGATCCCTGGCTGTAACATGGGTTAGGGTTTACAGAACCCGATGTGGCCCCGTTTATCTTAGCCTAAGTTTAGGGCTCAGGGCTTCTAAACCCTAAACCCTAAACCTTAGTTCTTCCGGTTTCGGGTTCAGGTACCCCCTTACCCTGTCGACCCGAACCATAAGCCCTAATCACTTCATAGTGAGAGTTAGCTGTTTCCTACGGACCTAAACCCTGAACCCCTAAACCCTATAAACCCTAGGCCCCTAAACCCTAAACTATGAAATGAAAGGGTAATGCGGGATCTTTTAGGGTTTAGGGTTTATAGGGGTTTAGGGTTTAGGGTTTAGGGGTTAGGGTGAAGGGGTTTAGGGTTTATGAGGGGATTAGGGGTTTAGGACACAGTGGTAAAGAGCACCTCGCGGCATCCCGGCAATGTCCTTGGGGACCTGTCATGCGCACTCCGGGGCCCTAAACCCTAAAGCCCTTCAGCCCCTCATGCAGGGGCCTGAATAATCGGAATAGGNNGGGGGGGGGGGGGGATGTTATTTCATGTTATACTATACCTATGTGGGGACCATGGTGGGATACTGTTGCTAAATACTTCAGTTTCTACATGAAGCTCTATAACACCTCAACACCCAACCATGAATCGCTCCGTTGTAAAGCGAGTTCAGCTCTTTGGCACTTGGACGGGCGCTTGCAAACCATGGAACGCACAAACAGCTTCAGCTACCATAACGTGCTTTAGTCTTTAGTAATTTAGTCTAGGCTGTTCTCATAAACCCTAAGATGCAGCTTATAGGACCCTACAGTAAAGTAGGCTCTGGCAGGAAAAGGCGGGGTCACAAGGCAGGCATAGCTGCAAGGACAAATGCGCCTGAAACCACGAGTCGGGGACCTAAAAGGGGATTAGGGTTTCTTGTATGGCTCCGGAGGCTTCAAGCGGATAGTTCTCTCAACAAGGGGTCTCTCAATGTTGCAAACCCTAAACCCTAAACCCTGGGAACCAATGAAGCTCTGAACCCCTTCCGGGGATGATGCTTCGGGCTTCTAGCTAGTGTCCACAAATCGTATTTAGGCCTTGGCTCATACAACCAACCGTATAGACGATTCAAAGGACAGAAGGTGTGAACAAATCGAGGTACCGACGACAGAGCAGGCTGTGCTCAACGCGCAGCCTTCTGGGAAGACGCCTTGAGAAAAGATAAACCCTAAACCCTAAAC
>CAJNDV010034748.1:14550-28713 GCA_905221635.1 Symbiodinium sp. CCMP2456 | reverse complement strand
CAACACAGCGTGCCTACATAGTAGGGATTTGGGGTATATTTCTACTTCAAGTATAATAAGGAACCCCCAAAATAGTATTGTTTTTTTTTTAATTTAAGCCCCTACATTAATCTGGCTGGAGGGGAGGCCCTACCGTGGGTTCAGTGATTCAGGGTTTAGGCCTAGGCTTCAAGCTTATCTAAGTATAAAGACAGGAACAGAGTATTTACGGTTTTTACGTCTTAGAACCCCATTCTGTTTCCGCTCGTGTGCGGAATTTTCGGAAACTCTCATTCAGACTCAGGCCCAGTTTCAGCGGCTCGTACCGTACCAATCCCCCTTTGTCATAGCGTAGTCTCCCCCTTTGGTCTGGAATCTGGGTCATTAGGCTGTCATCGGTCGGCCCACAACAGAAATCTCTCCGAAACCCTCAACCCTACCCTTAACCTCAAACCCTAAACCCCAAACCCTAAACCCTAAACCCTCGACGCTAAACCCTAAATACCCTAAAGCCCATCAACCCAAAGGACGAAGTCCTGAATTCTCAAACCTACCACGCAAAGACAGAAATCCGACTCCCCATCTGCACAGCCAGCCTCCAGGCCCCTAAACCCCACACCCTAAAACCTACACCCTAAACCCTAAAACCTACACCCTAAACCCTAAATCCTACACCCTAAACCCTAAATCCTACACCCTAAAGCCTGAACCCTAAATCCTACACCCGAAACCCCAAACCCTAAATGCTAAACACCAAATCCAAGCAGACCCTCGGTCAACTTATTTTGAAGGTCACCGGCTGAGGCACTCTTTCTGGCCCGAAAGCCTGACCCCTAGGAACAACTTAGGGTTTAGGGTTTAGGGTTCAGGGTTCGGGGTTTAGGGTTTAGAGTTCAGGGTTTAGGGTTCAGGGATTAGGGTTTGGGGTTTAGGGTTTAGGGTTTAGGGTTTAAGGGTTCAGGGTTTAGGGCTCAGGGTTGAGAGTTTGGGGTTTCGGGGTTTGGGGTTTAGAGCTTAGGGCTTCTTAGCATCCCCAAATATCCCCAAGTCTTCTGCTCGGTGAATACCTGGCCTACTGCTGCTTGACCAACAGAGCGTCTTCGCCGGAGAGTGTTCCCTGCCGTTGCTTTTTCGGACCGGGGGTTGGGATAGTGTTGGTTTAAGGTTTAAGGTGTAGGGTTTAAGGTTTAGGGTTTAGGGTTTAGGGTTTAAGGCTCAGGGTTTAGGGGTTTTTTGTTTGAACTGCTTTTTCCGAAGCCCGAAGGTCCCGAAAGGCTTGTACAGCTAGGTTTAGGGCTTTCAGGGTTTAGGCTTCAGGGTTCCAATTTCAGGGTGTTCAGGGTTCAGGGTTCAGGGTGTTCAGGGCTTAGAGTTTGGGGGAAGGGGCACTTCCGGGCTGGGGGTTTAGGGCGTGGGAGGCTCGACTTTGAAGTAACCAGGGAGAAAAAAGTATAGGCGTTAATCTCATAAGGGTTCCCTTAAGGATTACGTCCCCCCCCAAAAAAGTACTCAAGTATGGTAATTACTCCAGAACCCAGGAGGCGATTAAGGCTGGGACTGCAGGACCGAGCCCTTAGGGCTTCCCGGGTTTGGGGAAAGCCAGGAGAGGTTTAGGGGTTTTAGGGTTTAGGGGTTTTAGGGGTTTTTGGTTTTCGGGTTCAGAGGTTTCAGTTTTTTAGGTTTTAGGGGTTTAGGGGTTTAGGGGTTTGGGGTTTAGGGTTCAGGGTCCTGCACAGTCGTCCTGGTGTCCATGGATGCTAGAACGGCTGCAAAGTCTCAGAAGGAACTCCGGATGAGCTGTGGTAGCACCGTAACACTACCCTGAATCAGAGAGTTGCTCGCTTCATTGAGCTACGAGTTCGCGTGGAGGCCTGGGGTTCTGGCTGCGAGAGCTTTTAAAACGCACTCAGGTCTTCTACCCTAACGTACGGGCCTTAAATATTAGAATAGGGCTTTGGGCTCCTTTAAAATATAGTTATGATAACGAACCCTAAGGCATCATATAGGTAATTATTTAGTCCCCTATACTAACACCCCTTGTTGTGACGGCACGGGGATGTAGTCACACGACCAGTCAAGCAGGCGAAAGTGGACACATGTGGGGCAACTTGCTGGCCTGACTAGCTACCAGCATGGATCACATATCTCTCTTGCATCATGATCCTAAAAACCTATAAGCCCAGAACCCTAAACCCTAAACCCTAAACCCCAAACCCCAGAACCCTGAACCCCAAACCCTAAAGCCAAACATCCTTAAGGCCTGTGTGAGCTGCTTGACGACCCGCACTGTTCCGGCATCAAGGGGATCTGGAGAGCCTGCCCATGCATGGGTCTTCGATGGTCTTCGGCTTGAACCCTTCGGGTTTTGGGTTTAGGGTTTAGTTTGGGACTAACATCAGCCGAGGGTTTAGAACTTAGGCTTCAGAGTTTACGGCTCAGCACTTAACAAACTTCAGCAGCATTGATTGCCTCCGGGGCAGAAGCTGCTCAAATGCAAGGCCCTTGTCACGGGATGGGGTGCAAAGCACCCATGGCCAGCAGCATACATACTGCAGGAGATGCCGGATTCACCCAAACTCCAGATATGAATTGCCAGTCAGGGGCCGCAACCTGCGACGTCAAGGATGATGTGTCATGGTACCAGCAGCGAAACGAAGAACGGCAACGGCGAGACTAACACAAACAAATACTCCTCGCCACCGTCGTGGTGGTGGTGGTGGTGGTGGTGGTGGTGGTATTCGTAGTCATCCTGGTGGGAGTGGTAGTGGTGGTACGAGTAGTGTAGCAACGTAGCAGTAGTAGAGGGAGGAGGAGGAGGAGGAGGAGTAGCAACGGTTCATCATCCTTCAAGATCAAAGATCCTGCTTCTGATATTCAAACTGAGTGCACCACCATCCCCGATATGGTCATCGTCGTTATCGTCATCATCACAAGTATCAGTGCCATTTATAAGTCGGCCACAAACAGTATTGTTCGGAAGAACAAACCAGCAAGCTACTCGCTAAGTTCTTACATATGAATGTGCTAATTGGCGCCGTGGTTTGCCGAATCTTGGTTGGCGAAGTGCTTGCCAGTTGCACCAAGTGCAAATCGCACACTCTCTGTGCAAGGACCCTCCCTCCACACACCTCACGATAACTCCTGCCAAATGTTTGAGCACTGGAGCACGCATCCAAGCCCGTAGTACATGAGCTGAAAACACAAGACTGTTTCTCAAGCCCAAGCACAACCTGAAGCAAAGCAGAACCCTGCAACTTATATCCCTAAATCTCGGAACCGCGCTCAAGCCGAGACCACTGAGACCCTAAGCCCTACACCCTACACGCGAAACCCTAAACCCGAAACCCTACACCGGAAATCCTAAACCCGAAACCCTAAACCCGGATTAAGGAAAGTACTGAGCAAGGAGAGACCAGAAGCCCACCCAGGCACCTTGTATCATGAAGTTCGTTCCGGTCCTGAGCCCAAGCATCCACCAGGCTAATGCAGGGGCCTTAATAATTAGAATAGGGTTTTGGGGTTCCTTTACAGGGTTCCTTAAAGGGCTCTATAATTGCTACTATAAGGGTTTGGGGTGTAGGGGCCTTAATAATTCGAATAGGGTATCGGGGTATACTATACCATAGTTACCATAAGCAGCCCCCCCCAACTTAGTATAGGTAATTACTTAAGGCCCATCTACTATGACACTTTAAGCCAACCCATGGCTGTTCCTATCTCGCTGCTGCCGGAGATCCCTGGTTGGGTTTAGTTCGGGCACTGGGGCTCAATTCCCAGAGACTCCCAAACCCGTTAATTAACAAATATACCTTAAATCTTAGTAGGGTTCCTAATAAAATTTACAGTAGATTCCTTAATTCAGGGGTTTTGGAGTCTCTTGGTTCCGCGAATCGAAACCCCGGGTTTACCTATAGTCTCCATTGCAGTTCCTCTTTTGGGTTACCTTATAGGCTCCTAAATATATTATTGTGTTCAACATTGCAGTTCCTCTTTGGGGTTACCTTATAGGACCCTAAAAAGAAAAATTGGAGCAACACCAGAAAAAGGAACTACAAGGGAGACGATGGGTTGAGGGTCCAATGAGAAACCTCCTGCCTATAGTCTCCATCGTAGTTCCTTTTTCTGGTTTAACCAATTTTATATGATTCATATTTTACTTGAAGGGTCCCAAAAGGTAACCCCACAAAGGAACTACAATGGAGACTATAGGTATTCAGCGTTCTTTATCAGGGGCGGCTTGTTTGCGGAAATCCCCTGCGTAGTCGTTGTACTCGGCCAGCTTGATCGTTGGGTTACAATGCACGGCAGAGGGTTAAGAGCGTCGGTTTAGGGCTTGTAGGATTTAGGGCTAAGGGTGACAGAACCCTGAACCCTAAACTGTTAAGCGTCCAGGTCGCACAGGTTATGCGGCGAAGGGTTGCGTCTTTTGGGGTGTAGGGAAGTCTTATGAGGTCTTCTCGGTTAGTGTAGGGGCCTGTAATACTTACAATACCGTTTTGGGGCTCCTTATTTTTTGTAGTCATAGTGTAATATCACCCCAAAACCCTATTCTAATGATTCTAGTCGTTGACCTCTACAGAAGAATGCTTCGGAAGAGGGGGGCCCCTTTTGGGGTTTCGGGCTCGGGGTTAAGGGTTTAGGGTTTAGGGACCCAAATAGTATATACTTCGGCCCTACCGTATCTATCTAGGGACTACTTTCAGGCCGCAATGTTGAATCTTTGGTCACAATTACCCTATCCCCAAGGGTCCAAAGGATCCAATCATCAGGTACTTAGGTTTCGGATACTAGTTATCGGATACTAGTTATGTAGGTTACTATTTGGGAGAGTATATGATTATTAGGTACATGGACCCTTAGGGTACCCTAAACCCTAAGCCCTTAACCCTGAACCCTAAACCCTAAACCCTAAGCCCTTAACCTTTTCCCATGAAACCGCAGCATCCTACTGCGGAGTTCTCTTTCAACATCGTAGGGTTTAGGGCCTAGGTCCCCCAAATATTGCGGCACCCTTGTAACAAAGGGTTTAGGGTTTAGGGTTTAGGGATTTAGGGGTTTAGGAGTTTAGGGTTTAGGGTTTAGGGTTTAGGGTTTAGGGACCTTAGTCTGGAGAGCTACCCAAATCCTTTTGGGTCTTCGAGATTTTGGTGTCCTCGATTCTGGAAGTGTTCGGCGTTTCCAGGGCACCAGGAGCCCTACGGTTGATGATATAAATCCTGCATTACCTTAAGGACCCTAAACTATGGGAGTTATGGTAGATTCCTTACTATGGGTAATGCAGGATTTATATCATCAACCGTACATCGTGACACCGGCAAACCAAATCTATTAGTCATGTAGACACCTGATAGGGAGCCAAACTCCTAAACCCTAAACCCACAAACTCAAAATCTATTGGTCATGTAGACACCTCATATGGAGCCAAAACTCCTAAACCCTGAACCCCCAACCCTAAACCCTAAACCCCAAACCCCTAAACCCTAAACTCCTAAACTCCTAAACCCTAAACCCTAAACTCCTAGACCCTAAACCCCCAAACCTAAACCCCCAACCCTAAACCCCCAACCCTAAACCCTAAACCCTACGAAACTTGAGTCCCCAAAAGAAACCTTAGAGCTTCTGGGCCAGAACCTAAGGCTCCATGTGTCCTAAAGGCTCTAACCCTACGGATCTGATGACTCATATATTAAGGCTTTTGGGCCCAAAGACCATACTACATAAGGCTTTTGGGCTATTTTGGTCCCTAGGGTAAGGGTTCCTTCAAGGGTTCTTTTGAGGAGTACCATAATAAGGGTTCGATATGCGGTGGTTTAGGGTTTTGGTCGGGTTTGGGGGTTTAGGGGTTTAGGGTTTAGGATATGCATGTAGGGTTTAGGGTAGAAGGCTGCATGTACCGCTATGGAATATACTTAGCCTTAAAGTGAGCATCCCCCTTTTAGGCCTCAGTGTATACAATGTGGGGTGCATGTGGCCTTGCACCTTAAACCCGTATGGAACCCTCGTGGGTTTCGGGTTTGGGGGTTTAGGGTTTACGGTTTAGGGTTTGAGCCTTTCAATCATAGAGAAGGCCTTGTGGTGACCCTCTGCAACATTCATCTGCGTTCTTACTAGGGAATTCAGGTTGAGTTACCATACTGGGGATCTATCGGAAGCAAGTTGGTTTCCTCATTATGGCAACCTGAACAAATAATCCTGGACCCTGACTAACCTACCGTTTTTCAGGATTCATAAGCCCTAAACCCGAACCCTTAAACCCCTGAACCCTAAACCCGCCAGGAGCCTTGGGGTTAAGGAAATCCTTAACAAGCCAGTCATGAGGTGATGACGAACCAGATGGAAAGGAAGCAGAGGCTCGTGCAAGTTCCATGTGTCGGGTCTGCGCACACTCTTTTCAGGACCCTAAACCCTAAACCCTAAACCCTAAACCTTAGGCCCAAAGCCCCACACCCCTAACCCGAAACCTTCAGAACCCGAAACTCCAAGCCAAAGCCTAAACCCTGCTTCCTAAACCCTAAACCCCACACTTCCTAAACCCTAAACCCCACACTTCCTAAACCCTAAACCCCACACTTCCTAAACCCTAAACCCCACACTTCCTAAACCCCAAACCCCACACTTCCTAAACCCTAAACCCCACACTTCCTAAACCCTAAACCCCACACTTCCTAAACCCTAAACCCCACACTTCCTAAACCATAAACCCCTCACTTCCTAAACCCTAAACCCTAAACCCTACACCCCAAGCCGAAGCCCAAACAAGAAACCCAAACCCTGGCAGCCCTGAGCCGCTCCAAATGTCTTGAAGCCTTAGTAGTATTGGGTTTAGTGTTTAGGGTTTAGGGTTTGGGGTTTAGGGTGTAGTGTTTAGGGTTTAGGGCTGAGGGAGTGGAGTAGGTAGCCTTTATTTTTTTTGCGGTACTGTCACAGTTCGAAAAAGGGTTCTATAAGTGCTGTATAGAGTGGGTAGTAGTAGTAGTAGTAGTAGTAGTAGTAGTTGTAGTAGGTAACTTTAACCTTCTGGTATACTTAATCTCTATATATCCCCAAAGGTTGACTTTTCGTTTCCTATGATATTGGACAGGTAGGATAGAGACACGTAGATTCCCTTCTTGAGGAAGGGGGGGTTATTCATCTCGCTCTCTCTCTCTCTCTATATATATATATAATATTTATATATATAATATATATATATATGTGTGTATATAATGAATATATATATATATATGTATAAGTATGTGTATATATATATATATGTAAAATAATATGTATATTCCCCCTAAAGCTTAAACCCTAAACCTTTAGTTCCTCCAGGCACTGGAACAGACGAGACCTGTATCGGTTTAGGTTTGGGGTTTTAGGGTTTCGGGTTCAGGATGTAGGGAGGGTTTAGGGGTTTGGGGTTTTGGGTTTAAGGTTTTGGGTTCGGGGTTTAGGGTTTAGGGTTCAGGATGTAGGGATGTTGAGGGTTTAGGGCTTAGGGATTATAGGGTTTAAGATTAGGTGTTTGGGGTTTAGGGTCAGGGTTTAGGCTTGAGGGTAAGCTCGACACCTAAAGACCACCCTCAGCTCAAGAGCCCACAACCCGAGACCCAATACTGCCAAAGCCCTCACTCAATACGATAGCTAAGTATAAGTGGTAAGACGATTGGAAAGGGCCCATTCCTTGGAGTGTAGTAAAATATACCCATAGCTCGCCAAAGCCCTCTTCTAATCATTCAAGCCCCTATAATCCACAAAAGCTTTGCTTTAGATCCCTTGTAGTACAACCTTACGGTTGATGGTATAAATCCTGCATTACCTTAAGGACCCTAAACTATGGGAATTATGGTATATTCCTTACAACACCAGAACCCTTGACAAATCTCACCAACGTTCATAAACAAATCCTCAAACCCTATGGAAAATCTCAGCAACGCGCTGAGAAAAGCTGGAAAATCAACAGTTGCACACCTTACGCCATACCACACCGCCCTTACAAAACCCCGTTTCACAAAATGCAAAACAAGCATCCTCGAGGGTCCTGTCGGAGTCGCAAGTTGCCACTGAGATCGACCTCAAGGAACTGCTGCTACCTGTTTTTTTTTTTAGGAACCCGAAATCAAAAAGATATAAGCATAAGCTTTTTTGTAGGGATATCCCTACCTTATTGGGCTTCATTATAAGGGGGTTTATGTGGGATATCCCTATCCTAATTTTTGCTTACGTGCTTTTCTGGGGCCCTATTGTTCCATAGCGGTAGCGAAAGCAGCTACCCATAAGCCCCGTAGTAGTTCCTGTTTGTGGTTCGCATTTAGGATCCTGTTAGGTAATCCAACAAAGGAACTACTATGGGGCCTATGGGTATAGCACTAGCAAGTAGTTACTAGTGTTCTAAGTATAGGCATACTCTCACGAGCCATGAGGTGAACCCAAAATCATATTCAGTAGTCTTAACAAATGAAACAAGATATAAAGAACATTAACATTATTTACGAGTAGTTCGGGCTTCGGGTTGAGACAGTAACAACAGTATGAAGGATAACAAGCATAGTAACCATAGCAACAGGAAGAGTGGTAGCAAACATAGCATCAAGAACGTCATCATCATCATCAAAATGATAATAGCAACGGTCTGAGCATCTACTAGTGATACACAGCGCGGCTGATACCACCACTGTCAGATGCTACTGCAACTGCTACTTCTGCTGCTGCAGCTGCTGTTGCTGCGGCTGCTGCTGCTGCTACTACTTCCACTGCTTGCGCTACTGCTACTGGTACTGCTACTCCTGCTGCATCTTCTTCTTACTGTGGCAGTTCGCCGCTGACAAAGATGTAAACACCGACACCGCGCCCCACGCAGACACACACATACACACACACACACAGAGCACACACACACACACCAACACCACACACACACACACACACACACACCAACACACACACACACACACACACACCACACACACACACACACCAACACCCCACACACACACACACTAACTAACCAACAAGCACACACAAACAGACACAGACAGAGACAAACAGACGCAGACGCAGACACAGACAGAGACAGAGACAGGCAGACAGACACAGACAGACGCAGATAGACAGACACAGACAGACGCAGATAGACAGACACAGACAGACGAGACACAGAGCCAGAGACGGAGACAGACACACACAGACCGACACAGAGACATACACAGGCACACATGCACACAACTACCCTCCCTCCCCCCACCATTGCAATGTTCGTTTCCGTGATGGATCGCATGTATGAGGTGACTGTCGATTTTCGCTCATGGGCTGGATGTCGTGAAGGTCAGCGATGTTTCCTTGAGTTTGACTGTGGCTACATACTTGTTTTTCTCGAATCCAACTGTTCTGAGGGTCTACTATGACTGTGGTTCGCAGTGTCAGCTCTGCCGTGGCACCATGGGTTGCGGGGTTCAGGGTTTAGGGCAGTCTACCTGGACCCTTAAATGCAGCACCTTTGTTTGGACACCCTAGTTTCTCACCATAGGACCCTATCATAAAACTCAGAATTCATCCAATAAAAGGTGCTACAGTTAAGCTAAACCCTAAACCCTAACCCCTAAGCCCTAAACCCTAAACCCTAAACCTTAAACCCTAAACCCTGAACCCTAAACCCTACCCCTAAAGTCCAGGTAGGGTGCAGGGGCCTTGGGCCCGGCTTGCAGAGGTAGTACAGTCAAGGGACTAAAGGAGGGACCCTTACAGGGACCCGGTTTAGGGTTTAGGGTTTAGGGTTTAGGGTGGGTTATATAGGGACTTTATGAGACTATATAAGGGGTACAAAAGAGTTATATAGGGTGTTAGGATTTCTTGTTTTTTTCTAGGGGTCCCTCCTATTGTCCCTCCGAGCAAGTACTGAGTTCCTGCTGAGTCATGCCTCTCCCAGCACTTCCCAAAGCCCTTCGCCCCTTTAACACTCTTCTTCAATCCTATGCCTTGAATCCTAAGCCTTAATCCTAGGCTTAAACCCTAAACCCCAAACCTCACCCTTCGGCCCCTAACCCCCAAACCCTAAACCCTAAACCCTAAACCCTAAACCCTAAACTCCTAAACTCCTAAACCCTAAAGTACTAAGCCCTAAACCTTAAACCTAAACGCCAAACCATTTCATTCTCACCGTTACACTTCTAAAGCCAAATTGTCTCTGCAGGAGGAGCTCTGCAGGTGCGGTCCAGCTTTTGGGGTCTTTTTCTGAGCCGAATACAGGGTTCAGGGTTCAGGGTTTAGGGTTCAGGGCTTAGGGTTTAGGGCGTAGGGCTTAGGGCTTAGGGTTTAGGGCTTAGGGTTTAGGGTTTAGGGTTTAGGTAGGGGCTTTCAATGAATGAATAGAATAGGTTTGTGGCGCCCAGCTTTAAAGTATCCCGTAAAGGAGCCCTAAACCCTAAAAACCAAACCCTACAGTGCTAATTTAGGGGCCTAAATAAGTTGCCAATACTATCTTGGGGGCTCCTTAGTATAATTACAGTAGAGTGTTCGCAATGTATGCTCAGCAACGAGGCCTTTGGCAACGCCTGATCACTCGAGCCTGGAAACAGGCAATGGCGACCATGACCAATTCCTTGAACTCAAGGAGACGTTGACTGCTTGGGCCGACAAGTTCAAAGCCGTTAAGGAGTCGTGGCCTCAAGGCAAGCCCCATTGTTTCTGTGACAACTGTCGCAGACTCATTCAACGCATGCTGAACTGCCCCCGGTGCTCGGCCCTGAAAACAAAACAGCGGCCATGACTGCAGAGTCTTTACGAAACAGTTCGGCATTTTTCTCAAGACTCCAAAGCAAAAAGCCACCATCCTGCACTTAGCGATGCTGGTGGCCCACGGCTTTTCCGAGGAGAAAACGATTGAGGAGGTCAAGGCTCAGCTTGCATGCATGGAGTCGGAGCTGGCCGAGCAGGCGAGGAAGAAACGAAAAGCTCAATTCCATCGGACTTTGGCGGCAAGGCTGCAGGCCACCAAGGTGAAGACGGACAAGGAGTTCGGCCAGGAAACGACTAGAAGGGTTACCATAAGGGCTGGGTTAGAATTTATAGGGTTTAGGATTCAGAGTCAGGACTTAGGATTTGGGCTCAGGAGATAGATCAAGGGCTTAAGGCCTGGAGGTTTGAGAACCGATCCTGTCGGGGGGGTCACCAAAGGTTCCCTTTTGTGGCTTAGGGTTTGGAGCAGATAAGGTTTAGGTAGGTAGCTATCAGGTACCAGGCCCAGGCCGAGCTGTGCCGAGCACCTCAGATAATGCAGGGGCCTTAATTATTAGAATAGGGTTTTGGGGGCTTTCCTCATTATAAATATGGCCCCAAACCCTTTTCTAATCATTCCTCATTATAATTATGGCCCCAAACCCTTGTCTAATCATTCCTCATTATAATTATGGTATAATATAGCCCAAACCCTAGTCTAATCATTAAGGCCCCTATAGTATATCTGTGAAAGGATTCTATGCTCCATGGCGCTGCCATTCGGATCCATGCTCTGACTTCGACTGAACTCCGTGCGCTGGATTTCCCAACTTCTCAACAAGCTTTGACAAATGCCATACTGATTACATTATTAGGTTGAGATGTATTTTAAGAGCAGGACATGTGTCCTGAGCAAGCCTCCGTTCCTGCCTCCATCGCACAGGCCGTTCTTAGCAAGGTTTATAAGAACACCCCCCCCCCCCGCGCCCCCCCTTCAACCAGGCACCCCAGCTAAGCCCTAAACTTAAACTCTCCTACAGTCTACAAGCCTTTTCCCTAAACCATAAGCCCTAAATCCAAAGCCGTCAACCCTGAACCTATCGGATTGGGAGTTGCTTTTAGCAAAGCCCCACGCCTTAAATGTATCCCTCTGTACCGGGACCGTGATACTAGGAACACCCTGAGACCTCCGCACTAAGGCCTCTACCTTGCCCTAAGGGTCCATGTACTCGAAAAAGTAGGAAACATTGGCCCCAAAGTAGCTACATAGGGACTACTTTAAGGTCAAAGTATATACTATTTGGGCACATGGACCCTTAGGGTTGTATATTAGAACCGTGAAGGAATCTCATTCAGGAACACCTACCAAAGACCGCGGGAACTTTTTTTACTAAGCCCTTGAACCCTGTAGGCTTTCTCGTATCATGGAAGCTCTATGTTAGCACGGCTACCCCGATCTTTGGAACTTTCAAATTCCGGTGAAACAGCCGCGAAGGGTTTAGAGTTCAGGCATGCAGGGTCTGGGGTTTAGGGTTCAGGGTGTAGGGTTTAGGGTTCAGGGTGTAGGGTTTTGGGTTTTGGGTTCAGGGTGCAGGGTCTAGGGTGCAGGGTTTAACTAGGGTGTAGGGCTTCGGATGTTGGGTTTAGTTTTAGGATTTAGGCGCCGCGCGCCAGGCTTCTAGGGAAGAGGAGCAAGTCAAACCACATCCCTGCCGCTGGGCTTCAGATTCGGCCCTAAATCCCTAAACACTACCCCCGAAGCCCCAAATCGCTTGGGGGTTTCGGGTTGGGTATCGTGTGGCTTAAGTTTACGGTTGAAGCTTCCTTCCAGGAAGACACCAAATTACAATCCTTAACACCTGAGGGCTCGGAAATGCTCGGAATATTGTAAGCGTCGTCCCGATTAAAATGGTATGTGTGTGTATATATATATATATAGATAGTTAGGTAGATAGGTAGATAGATAGATAGATAGATAGATAGATAGATAGATAGATTCGCATAGGGTCCAAAACTTTAACTCAAATTTTAAGGTCCGTATAATTAATACTGATCTGTTAGGGTTTAGGGTTTAAGGTTTAGGGTTTAGGGTTCCCTGTTTTGTGTTGAATCCCCTGGCAAGGCTGTGGATGGCCGTCGTGCTTCGTGTAATTTTGCTCGTTCCTGCGATGATCGGTTTAGGGTTTCGGGTTTCGGCACCTAGTATTGTTTCTGCTGCCTAGACGCCAACCCCAAACCCCAAACCCTGTAAACCCTAAACCCTGTTGCTGTGTCGACCTGGCTCTCGTTGCACTTCTCGTCCTTCCCGCCATCGTCGTCTTTGGTGATGTTAGAGGCTTTTACATCGCAGAACGTATTCTTCGTTTAGGGTTTAGGGTTCAGGGTTGTGCAGCATGATAGAAGCCCCTATACTTGTAGTAAGTTTTTCTGCACGCGTATTGATATTTGCATGCTTGTCGAAAATGCTTCCAGCGTGTGTGTGTGTGTGTGTGTGTGATTGACGAAATAAACTGTAGTGATGGCACTGATGACCATGCTGCTGACGATGATGAGACGATGATGGTGATGCTGACACTGCCGGTGATTTTGCAGTTTTGGCAGATTCGTCTAACACACCACCAGCTCATCCTTTAAAAGTATGCTAGTTACTAGCTTGGGAGGGGGGTCGCAAGAACATGAAAGCTGGCATGAGGCTCCTGCTGCAGACGAAGCGGTCCCTAAACCCTCAATCCCTGAAGAGGGCCTTCATGGACAAACCTCAAGGCACATGCGCTGCAGAAATTGTGTCTTTTTGCAGGACACAAGCTGTAAAACCTAGGACCCAGGAATTCCTCGTAAGTTGTTGGAGCCACAGTCCTATAAACCCTTTAAGCCTGTAGATAAAGCTTGCTATGGGCCCTACAGCCCCAAATCTTTTCTTCCTCAAACCACAAACCCTGAAATATCAGAAATTCTCAAATGCCTAAACTTTAGTTAAACTTTAAACCTACAATATCAGAAAACGCCCGGAATCCAAAACAATATCACTAACCCTAAACTTGGAACACCCTGGAATCCAAAAGCAAACCCTCAATCCTACAAGCCCGCAGTCCCGAGAGATTCAGATCGTGAGCCCAAACCCTAAAACCTAAACCCTGCCCCTAAACCCTGAACCCGAAAGAGTCAGATCATGAGTCCAAACCCTAAACCCGGAACCCTGGCCTTGAACCCTTTAAACCCTAAAGCGTCATATCATGAGCCCAAACCCTAAACGCTGAACCCTGAACCCTAAACCCGAAACCCTGAACCCTAAACCCCAAGAAAGTCAGATCATCAGCCCAAACCCTAAACCCTAAACCCTGGCCCTGAACCCTGAAGGTACCCTATACAGGAACCCCTAAAAGTACCCTTAAAGGGACCTCTAAAGGCCTAAACCCGAAACCCTAAACCCTAAACCCTGAACCCTAAACCCCAAAGAGTCAGATCATGAGGCCAAACCCCAAACCCTAAACC
>CAJNDV010034747.1:17459-28714 GCA_905221635.1 Symbiodinium sp. CCMP2456 | reverse complement strand
GCCGAATGCAGTTGAGTGCGGTTGCGTAGGGCATGCAAAACCACATCTAACTTCTGGTCGCCGCCCCAGCGGGGTCGGCGGATATACTAATATATAGCGACACAAGTCATACGTATATGTAATCTACAGTACGAAGTATCGAAATATACACATGCATCGTGCAAACCGATTTTGTTTGAGTCTGCATGTCGACCCCAAAGCCCTGCAGAAAGAAAGACATGGAAAAAGAGAGGGAGATGGAGAGATAGAGAGAGATGGTTTTGGCCTTATGATGATCTATGTTCGCTGTTCACTCCTCTCTTCCCAATAAAACATCGGGTGGGCATGATGCCCGTGGGCTTTGACAGGCCCCTATGCCCGGGAGAGAGAGACAAAGAGAGAGAGAGAGAGAGAGAATTGGGGGTGTTAGTGTAAAGGGTCGTGGGCTTATGAGTAGAGACAGGGGGCATACTGCGTCCTTTTATGCATCAGTCATTGAAACCCCAATGCCATCCACTCACTAACACAGGGGGTGGGTGGGGCGGGCCAAAGGCCTGAGGGTCGAGTGATCGACCCCTACGCCCCGCAGAAAGAAAGAAAGAAAAAAGAGAGAGAGAGAGATAGCGAGGGGGGCTTCCCTCCTGCATCATAGCCCTGGCGAAAGAAACGAGATAGCGAGAGGGAGGGGGAGGGAGAGGGGGAGGGAGAGGGAGATGGTGCAGCATGGTGCAGCCAGCAGACTCCGGGGGAACCTAACATAGTCTAGTGTCCTGTGCTATGCTTTCTGCTACTTTAGACGAATGGTGCCGGAGCGAGTTGTCATGTTGCAATAAGCAGCGAGTCTGGGCAACGCTGGTCAGCGCCCAAGGGTGAGATGAGGCCGGGGGGGTAGCTATGGTGTTGGTTCATGGGTGTGGGGATTTGACAGTGGTGAGCTGGCTCACCTCATCCAGTGCTTTTTCGCAACCAAAGGCAACGGCAACCAGGGCGCATTCCTGCGCAAGGGGGGGGGGGGGTTCTGCTCCCTTGGCTAGAGGGAGAGAGAGAAAGCAAGCAAGGGAGACAGAGAAAGGGGACTGCCCGGCCTGCTCTCCTAGCCCTCAAGCAAAGCAAAGAGCAAAGCAAAGAAGGGGAAACATTTGCACGATCATGCCTGCGGACGTCTTCCTGTCTACTTGTACGTATGTACATGTGCATAGGTAAGTGAAAACAGCAGATACTTATATGTGCGTTGTACGTACATATGATGTGCACATTGGCCGCTTTTAATTAATTTCCTTGAGCACTTGATACGAAATTTTCAGATTCAATTTGAATCAAAGGCCATTGTATTGTACAACGTGTTCTTGTATGAGGCTAAACATGCACACACGGCCTTGTGTGTGCTAGGTACATCAAGCCGTGTTGTCAGTTTCTGGTTGCCTGAGTTTTTCTCAATGTCCGGACCCGGATCCTACGGTCTCGATCCCAGAATCTGCGTTCCTTCTGCCCCCCTCCAGCTGTTGCAGTTTAGATTTTGCATTCTAGCGTTCAGGGTTCATACTCGCCATTTGCTGAGGCCCCACTTTGCCGCACAGGCACAGCAGCGTTTGGCCACGGCAGCCCCCGGGCCGCAGAGAAACCGCTTCTCGTTTCCGCCGTTTCCCATTCGCGCGCAATTAGAGATTAGAGCTTGATGAAGCGGTGGCAAGGGTGCGCAAATAGACCGCAGCGATTTCCACGCGCTGTGCATGCACGAACAAGAGAGCCCTCAAGCTGCCCCCAGATGCAAAGCCACAGCTTCGCCGTGCAGTCAAGTGACGCTTGGCTGGCATTGTCTCTTCCGGGGAACGGAACGGGAATCCGTATTTTGCTCACAGCGACAGATTTTGATATTATGATGATTACTACTGCCGTTGCTAATATTGTTTGTATCCGAATTATCTTCATGACGTTTATCATTACAGTTGTTATTATTGTCGTTGTTATTGCTACTTTTGTTACTAGTATCATTGTTACTGCCCACGTGCCGGCCAAGGAGCGCCTTCAACAGCACCGCAAAACTGCGGAAGCAGCGGTCAAAGATGCAACGGATGCTGTCACCACGGCCCAGGTCACGATTTAGGGTTCAGGGTTTAGGGACGGTGACCGCCATGTCAGCCGTGTCCGCAGACCTCATTGGGCAAGGCCCAGGTAGAAAACGCACATATATTATGTGTTATCACGTGCATACATACGTATTCACATACTAGTCTTTATCATTCTCTCTCTTTCTGTCTCAGTATACGGTCACACCTAATTTTTGTCATGTTGCATGGTGGTTTTCGTATGGATTGCTTGATGTACTCTATTCGAGTATATGTAATATTATGTAATTATTTCATGTCACACGAGTATATGTAATTATTTCATATCACATGATCTTTAGGTTTGACATATTATTACATGCATAATTATGTTATTATTTCGCTGCACTGCATTGCATTACATACCTTTCTGCTACGTTTACACCATGTCACGTTTCGCCATAGTACGCACACGTATGCAAACTGTACATAAATACATGCATGCGGGCGTCACTTTCTACCTGTGTGCATATGTACGTATGCATGCATATATACACATATTTACATAGTAATCAGTTGTATGTATATATATATATATATATATATATGTGTGTGTATGCATTCCCTGCATATTACATAGCCCTTTCGTTTCCGAATCGTCCAGTATGACCGCAGGAGGAACTGCGCGTGTCGGGCAAAGAGGTTGAGGATGTCGTTGAAAGAGCTGCTTGGCTCTGGAATACTTTGGAGTTTGTTGTTACCCACAGGATGAAGGTATCGCAGCTTAACAGAGATCGCCGAACGACGAGGCATACGACAGTCTGCACAGATGCCCGACGTTGACGAGCCACCTAACTCCCTCAAATGCAGTGCTGTGTCAATGCTTGCAGCTGTCTCGAGGCTGAAGACTTCCTGAAGAGAAACTTGGACCACCTGCCCCAGGTGAGCAGTTCATTACCGTCGCTGCCCATTTAAGCCCATTTAGGCATGAGAGTCGTCTTAGGATTTGCGATGTCGCCCACGTCCACAAAACCCAAGAAGAGACATCTGCAGGACAAAGCGCAGCCGCTCGCTGCCTTGTGTACTCGCTTCAAGCAGTTCGCGGAGCAGCTAAATGTACGTCAGGACCGAGACTTTTGTTTGAACTCACATCGCATCAGCAAAAAAAGCTCCCATGTCAGGTCCCCCGTCCTCGTGGAGGGAAGCGGTCGAGTGGTGAAAGCAAGACTTGCATAAACTCCTGCATTGGTGCTGCTCCCAAATTGCTTGCTGCCCGGACACCAGCTTTTGCTTCTTTGCGACATACCATTCAGCAACAGGAAGGCATGGCAAGTTCGAAGAGTTTACAATGTTCTGACGCAGCAGCCGTGGACATAGACCGCTCATCGTCAGACCCTGGAAAATATTACAGAGGACTCCATCAAGGTCCATCTCCTGTCGGTTCTGGCAGCTGCATGATTTCACCCACAAAGTACCACCGACGGATACCAGCTGATGCCGTGACAGCCTGCATTTCAAAGGGTGACTGCGAAGATGCCAAGGAATCGAAACTCGCAACCAAGCTACTAGCAGTAAGTACATGCTCTGAAAGGCTGTGCCATCGAATCACTCTGATGAAAGCGACGGGTGAAGCGCGCGCCAAGCCAGCGAGCGATAACACTTGAGATTCCTCGCCTTCATTTTGTTTTCCTGCAGTGAAGTGCAGTTTGATCCATGTGAACTAGATGCTTCCCTGTTGGGCCTGTCCGATTACTGGTTCCTTGTGGCACCGTCGCATAACGGAGGCGTGGGCTTCTCTGTAATGAGGATCCGTCCGGCATCGGGTTTACACACCACAACGGAGACAGCTACGGACAACCACAGACAGACATACTGCGCACATAGCGAACTCGCGGCTCGAGACCGCATGCAACAGTGTTTAGGTCCGCGTTGCATGATTAGCAGCACACACACACACACGCACAAAAGCAAGCTCGCTCGGGCAAATCTGTGCAGATAGGATAGATACATGTAGATTGCATCGAGGGGTTGATTGATTCATTCTTTAACAGAGCGCTTACCTCCAGCCTTCATGTTGGGTAAGTTGATGGTTCTATGAGGCAGGTTGGATGGTGCATGGTGCACGTTAAGCACGAGAGATGCTGCCGTGCTTCCGAGTGTCACAGTAATCGGCTTCGTTCTGTGTTTACGCATTGATCGGTTCTTTTTCTGGCAGTTGCGTTTTTTAAATATATATTTTTTTCGCTCACCGGCCGTTGTAAAGTCGTCGGTACTGTTTGTCAGCTCCACAGTTTGAAGTTCCTTTCGACTCAGACCAGGACGGGCCGCCCAAGCCCATGCCTATGTCCATGACGACGCCCATGATGACGCAGGAATCCGCCATGCAGGTGCCGTAGGGCTAGTGAGAGCGCGAGAGCGGCGCCGCAACTATAGCCCACACAGCAAGCAACTCGACAGAGTACCTGCAGTTCGTGGGCAGCTGATGACTGGAGCTCAGATGGGTAGTTGTCAAAATTATGGTCCCTTTTGGGGTACCCTAAATAATAGGTGCCGTATTATAATAAGGACCCAAAAAGGGACCATAATTTTGACAACCACCCAGATGATATTCGGGTCCGGTTGATCAATGTGCCGCAAGGGTCTCTTGGCGATGCAGCAGAAGACCGCTGCTGCAGGCGCTGTGCAAGTGCTTACACATGTACCGTATACCATTACAGAATATCAATCTGCCATGTGCATCAGTAGCATCAGTGTTCGAGTACGTGCAGCTCGATTCTCGGGGAATGCAGTTTCGAGATCGTAATGAGAATTCCGACCGTGCTGATTGTCTTACGACGTCCCAGACCGGTTGCGAGCAAGCCAGAATGCAGAGTTTCGATCCGTGTGGGCGAGGCGGTTGAACGAAATCAGGCATCGTCTTCTTGGAGCCTTTCCTGACCGTTGTTGCATCAGAACGCAGACTGCAGGTCTCATGCCAGGAATGCCCGGCATGATGCCGATGTCGATGCACCCTCTGCCGGACTTCCAGCAGCGCCCAGACATCCAGCAGCGCGTGATGATCGTCGGCGAGGAGTCTCCACACTGCCTTCGCACCCTAGGCTCTGGCTGTCCATCCCTCCTTGGCTGGTCACCTCAATGATTGTGAGGACTCCAAGCCGAAGGAGGAGGACCAGCCAGATGGACTGCCCGGGCCTAAGAGGAGCATGCTTCAGTACATCTAGGTTTTGTTGGCCAGCTGAGGGTTCATGCTCCTACCTTGTCATGTTAGCAGAGAGTCACAATCGCAGCTACAAGACTCGCAGGTTTCATGAAAGAGCTAAGACCGTGCTGCAGCCAGGTTCGGAGAGGAGGATCATGACCTTCAATCGACTGCGGCATTCAACCCCTTCCCGGAGAGTGGTCAGGCGCACGCAGTAGGTCGCGCTTTGCAAGAAATAGGTCGTTTATAGTTAGCCGCTGACGCCCTGGAACCGAGAACACTTGTCAATTTCATCGTATACAACTATACGCTACTGCTGCTACTACGACTACTACTGCTGCTACTACTGCTACTACTGCTGCTGCTGCTACTACTACTACTACTACTACTACTGCCACTACTACTGCCACTACTGCTTCTACTAGTACTAGCGCTACTTCTACTTCTGCTACTGCGGCTGCTACTGCTGCTGCTGCTGCAGCTGCTGCTGCTGCTGCTGCTGCTGCTTCGACTACGACTACGACTACGACTACGACGACGACTGCTACTCAGCGACGACGACAACCGCACCATCAGCATTGATGTTAGCATGAACGCTGCCAGTCTGCAGGATGTTTTATTGCTACTTCACTGCTCGCTAGCACTAGCCTCAACCGTAAAATGCACACGAATGCAATCATCAACAGTAGTTCTCTGATCGAGACATCCGCAACAGCAACAGCACTGGCAGCAGCGGCAGCAGCAGCAACAAAAGCTCCAGCCACAGCAACAACAAGCATACTAGCAGCAGCAACACCAGGAGCAGCCGTAGCGGGAGAAACCAAGCAACAGAAGTAGCAGAAGCCACGGCAGTAGCGACAGCAGCAGCAACAGCAGCATCAACAACAATCACAACAACGACGACAGCAACAATGACAACACCAACACCAATCAAATCACGTCTGTGGGGCGACCACTACGACTGGATTTTGGTTATGTTTTGACACATGCCGACTCCGGAGACTGCACGAATGGCAGTTGTCGTGGCTGGAGGAAGACGAAATCTCGCGTGAAGAGCCGGCAGCTGTGGAAACCAGTGCGGGCCCTGGTCACCGAATATTTGTTGTAGGCTTAAAGTCTTGGAGCCGTGGCCTCGCCGCGGTTGTCAGCATGAAAGTCGAAGAAGCAGCAGCTCGGATGGTTGATGATTCTCGAGTTCATGGCTCGAAGGGAGCATCTTTGCGATGCCGGACGCAAGCCTTCCCGTTGTGCGTGTGTGTGTGTGTCTGTTGTGTTAGGTGCTCTTTGCTTGTAATACTTCCACCCGTGTACGAGCCATTCATGAAGCCAGTTGCCCGTAGTGACAAGGTGAGGCCTCAAGCCACGGCTTGCAGCGTGTCGAGGTCCAGAAGCTGCTGCGGAGAAGAAACAGGAGGATCTCGCAGCCTACAAGAACCGGCTCCTCTCAGAGGCGATTTCTGTGAGCGCTGGGAGATGAGGATCCTCTTGTCTGTGCTGTCAGGCAAGCTACCTGCAAGCTGTCTTTGGCGGGAAGAAGGAAGAAAGCTGATGCGGTTGGGTTGGGCAGCAGCTGACGGCTGATCGCTGCCAGTTGCAGTTTGCGGACTTTTATGCTGCAGACCGTCGCAAGATCGGTGCCTCCTTGTGACAAGCCGGGCAACAGAGCGGATTACTTGCTCATGCTTGTGCCCTACTTGCAACAAACGGCTTTCTGGCCACATCGCAGATAAGACCTGCGCCACTACGCAAAAAAGACGGAGCTTAGAAAAGAGTGTCATTTGACTGCGGCTGCATCTGATGGTGAGTGCACCGGGTTGGAGTAAGTCTTGCTCAGAATTCAGTGTGTCGTGGTTGTGGTGCGGTGAAGGGGTAGTGTTGGTGAAGGTGCTAGGACGGCATCATTCATCATCATCATCATCAGCAGCAGCAACACAACGACCATCCCCATCACCAGGATCAACACAGCTGGCTTGAGACTGAAGACACGAGCCACCACAAGCTAAATGTACGGCGGTCACGCAGCAACGCAAAGGCTGGGCCTGGAACGCCAAAGATATAAGTAGAAGTAGTCTACGTGACGGACAGTCATAACGACGAGAGTCCCAAATGTCCGCGGGTAGGAGATTCCCAAAAATCCGTCTTGGAAGCTGTTACATCGTGCGTGTGCCAGATCTTCGACTACCTCCAACTACCGAGAGACGGCGCTGCTATCGGATACGAGGTTGCTGCAGGGAGACATCTGGGGAGGTGAAGTGCCAGTGTGAACTCGTAGGCCGCAGGCCCTAAACCAGATCGCAATCCGTCAGAACACAAGCAATCTCGGTTCAGGACTTCCTCAAACTTGCCTCCTCGAAGAACGGCTTGATCTACCCAGTCGAGGAAGAACGCCGTACTTTGGGCCAGGACACTTCCGGCAGAAAGTTGTGGCGATGTTGTTGCAGTAAGTAGCTCAAGGTTGCTGTACATGCGGGCGTGTTGATGGGCTCACCGCAGGACAAGTCCATCGACAAATACCTGAAAGAGTGAGCCCGGTCCCGACCCCCTATCCAAGATAACCCCCATGTATCCTGGCACTCTTCTGCCTGTTCTCCATTAGAGCATGCGAGTGGTCCTGCAGTCGCGGCAAAGCCAGTGTTCCGAGGCCACGATCATCGCAAAACCCAGGTTTAGGGCTCTACCGATTGCTGCACAGAGCAGCTTGTTGTCAGAGGAGGTTGCTCTTCGGGGTTGGGTTGAGCTGGCACGACAGCTTCTTCGAGGCTAGGAAGCTGAAGCAGGAGCAAGATGACATATGCCTTTTGTCTTTGCCAGTAAGTGTCGGTAAAACCAGTTCGTTGAAGATCCGCGATGGTTGTGCAAAGACTTGGTGTCACTGGCCTCTTGCTGCACAGGTTCGTTCAGATTGATTTGTTTCATGGTGGTTCGCACCAAGATCGGGCGGCAAGACCTCAAGTGAGGCGTTGATGCATAGTCCCTCTCAAGTCATCGACGGCCACATTCACAAAAGACGCTAGTGGTAGCTCTAGTGTAGCTCCCGGAAGCCTCGGCGTCCACTTGGTTTGCCCGCCCTTGCGAAGTTTCTGTGGCCGGGGGATCGTCTTCGGCTGCTTTCGGCTTTGGGGCCTGGTCAGGGCTTGGCTGAACCGGAGTTCAAGATGAGTCACTGAGCCGACTTCTGAGAGGCTTACTAGACAGTCAACAGCGATTTGATGCCGGCTCGGTTCTAAGTACTTCAGGTCTCATCACACACACAGAGCGGGTTTTCGCAAGTGGGATGATCTGGTGGTAACGTTAAAAAATTGGTCAGAGCGCCTGCTTGAAAGTGGTGCAGGAAAGTCGGACGATGAATCGGTTTGAGTCATAACCCATGTAGAATACTGGTGCACATGCGTTTGTTGCGACGCTTGTACCTCGCGGTTGTGGCCAGCCGGGCACCAGTAGGGTCGGGCTCTGCCCTACTGCTCCGGCAGCATGCGCCTAGCGACCATCGCCCAGTTGTCTGACATATCCTCATTGGTTCTTCAAGATGGAGCATGACTGCGTGGACTCTTCAATAGTGGCCTGTACGAAGTCATGTGTTAAGAAGTTTTCACTCACGCGGCCCTCGGTGAACATGGCACGGACGTGATGCACTGATTTGCCGCCATGCCCCAGCTATATTTCCATTGCCATTGGCATAACCATGGTGGCTGTCCAGCTTTCCCGGACTTTCAACATCAAGCCGCCCTTCACAACAATCATTTACACCGCTTGCGCATCTTTGCACTGTCCACCTGCAAGCTGCCAGTCTCACAGACCAGATCAGTTCGTCCTGCTTGGATTGCAGGCAAAAGGAACGTTGGCGATGCTGTAGGTTCCGAGCTTCACACATGCTCTAGAGCTGTGACCGCTGCACTTGGCCACTGCTGCAGAAGAGGCAACTGAAAGTCCCGTCAAATTTGTTGGAGGTGGAAGTAGCCTTTGTTCGTGTTCTGTTTGCCGGTGGATCCTGGCCCGGCGCAGGTTATGTGAGACCAGCACAGTCCTCGATGCCTCCCGGACTCGTCGCAGGTGCCTCGCTGGGTCTCTGATGGCATTAATCTCATGGACTTGTTACAAGTTACAGTATTTCCTTGTTTTGGTAGTGTTGCGGTCCTCCTCCTCCTCCTCCTCCTCCTATTAAGAACTACAGCTACGAAGACAACCACCTCCTGCTACCACTACTACAACAACAACGACTGCTCCTACTCCTCCTACTCCTACTCCTACTCCTACTCCTACTCCTACTCCTACTACTACTACTACTACTACTACTGCTGCTACTACTACTACTACTACTACTACGACTACTGTCACTATTCGTAGTACTGGTTACTACCAGTACTACTACTCCTGCTTTTGCTCCTGCGACTGCTGCTACAACTGCTGCTACTGCTACCGGTGCTACTGCTACTACTACTACTACTACTACTACTCCTGCTGCTGCTGCTACTACTACTACTACTACTACTAGTACTTCTGTCGCAACTAGTACTACGGGTGCGTCTCCTACTCCTGCTAGTGCTACTACTACTACTACTACTACTACTACTACTACTACTGCTACTGCTACTACTACTACTTCTGCTCCTACAGCTCAAACTGTCCCTACCTTGGCAGCAGTAGGAGTTAGCAGTCGTCGTCGTCGTCGTGTCATCCGTAGCAGCAATCAGACACAACGGCATCTTTTCGTAATTTGCAGCCTGCATGGTGAGCACAGTGGTATAAGGAACGGGAGCATTGGCGATAGCAGCCGAACTCAGTCAGTACATCGCAACCGGCAGAACAAAGCAGCAATTCGGGGTGGTCAGCACAGCAATGTCAGCCGAAGCAGCCACGTTCGCGGCACCGGGAGTTGTCCTGAATGAATACAGTACTGTGCCGCAAGTCTAACCAGCGAGCTAAAACCGGAGTATCACCTAACAGGATTCCATCCATCCATCCATCCATCCACGCAATCCCTGGACTGTAAAACCTTCGGGACCCTTCATAACGAATCCGTAAGCCCTTCCATAAAGCATTATGTAAAATTATGTAGCTTATTTCTACAAGCTCTTGTGCCCTCCTCCAGACCCTGGTCATGTTTCCCCCAACGTACTGGCGGGATCCAGGACCACGGCCGAACAGCTTGCCCCTATGTACTAGCGGATATAGAGACATGACCACACACATGACCACAATGCTTTGAGGCGGATTCGGAAAAATGACCAGTACTGGCGGGATTCGCGGACATGGCATGACATGGCCACAATTCCTCCAAGTACTGGCGGGATTGCCAAACCTGATCAATCGTCTTCACCCAAGTGCTGATTTCGCGGCTTACGCCCGGACGCGCCGCTTCCAACCTGAGGGTTGTCATTTCGAGGCCAACATGGGGCCCATGTAGTGGAATTTGCAATGGGTCACGCTTACCGGAGGACGGGGACGCCTTGCGTGACTTCCGAACTCGAATCGTCGTGGCAACACATGCGCAGTGCAACGTGAACGTGGCCCCACAGCGCAGTGGCGGGATTCAGGGGCATGGCCAAACGCTTCCCCCACTTACGGGCGCGACTCAGCGACGTCCTCTCCATGGCGATGGTTTTCATATCGGAACACGAATCGCACAGCACCGCATGCGTGGCGCCATTTTCAATGACCGAGCACGCTGGCATCAGGCAAGGGTTGCCAAATCGAATCGTCGGTGCACGGCGACTCCTGCTAGATCTGCCCATGCGGATATGACTATACTAGGCTAGAAGAGGCAACCTCGCGACCTCGCGAAAAGCCTTGTGCAACACAACCTCACGCCATGCAACCTCACAACTACAACATCAGAGAGAACCTCACGTCGACAGCACCACCACATCTTTCCATCCAAACCACCTCCACGCAAAAACCCTTCGCCATGCTGTCGGGAGAAGAGAACAATCATGGGTCGATCTGTGGTCATGGGTTGATGCCTTGAGAGCCCGCTCACCTGTACAGAGGCAACGTGGAGCCGCCGGCGAACAATTCCTCGGCTCTTGAAGGAT
>CAJNDV010034746.1:18643-28718 GCA_905221635.1 Symbiodinium sp. CCMP2456 | reverse complement strand
GTTCAGGATTTAGGGTTTAGGGGTCAGGGTTTAAGGTGTAGGGTTCAGGATTTAGGGTTTAGGGTTCAGGGTTTAGAGTTCAGGGGTTTAGGTTTCAGGGTTTAGGATTCAGGGTTTGGGTTTAGGTTTCAGTGTTTAGGGTGTAGGGTTCGGGGTTTAGGGCTTAGGGCTTACGGAATCACTCATTCGTCATTATTATCACTAGTGTTTTCCTCTTTTTGCTAGTATGATATCTGATTCGAACCATGGAGCATTATGCAGGTTAGTAGTTTTCCTTCTTCTTCTTCTTGAACCGTGTCTATGATATCCATCTCTACAGACTACTCTTGACGATGCAGTTAATCTTTCAGCATCAGCATAATCAAGTATTTATCAACCTACGACATGCACTATCAATATTATCATGGTTGTCACTATTTTCATGATTAGCACCATCGCCATTATTGCCATCAATGTCGCTACTATCCTCATTATTATTATTATTAGATCATCATTACTGTCACTATTACCAGTATTGTTATTCGTGTCAGCACCGTTGCTGTGATCCCTGTGCCTATTCTGAATACTACATGGTATTGTCCATCAATATTGTAATTACCGCATACTTGGTCGTTCGAATATGTTTTGGTTGGCGGTGAACCACGACTCTTGGTGCCATCGTTGAGACGCTTCTTGCACACGTACGTTTGTGTCGTCGTCAAAGGCTATGTTCAGAGCTTGGCACTTGGTGACTAGTTCAACATCAACCCTAAACCATAAACCCTAAACTGTAAACCCTAAAAACATCCAACTCGTAGCTCTTCGAGAGGTGCCTTCGACGCAACGACGTCGATGTCCTCTTTTCGGAGGTCTGGCCAGCAATCGAATTTGCTGAGCTCTGCATAGAGCTCCTTCTCCCACTCGTCGTCTTGCCCAGACAGCGTCGCCTTTTCGCGACATCTTCAAGAACATGCGATCTCATGTTCACTTGCATGGAGGCGTGATAGTAACCCTGCCCTTCAGTCTGAATGGAGGGAGACCTCCAAAACTTATAGAAGGGTCATATCGGGCGACAACATTTAGGTCTTCTCCTGTATCACCTTCATATCTTTGAAAGAAGTCCCGAGCCACGTAGTTGTCGTGGTGTCTCCACTCTGCGGCCAGTTCATTCCTGCTGCAAGTCCGTCGTCTACCCTGCTACTGCTACTGCTACTGCTACTGCTGCTACTACTACTACTACTACTACTACTACTACTGCTACTACAACAACAACAACAACTACTACTACTACTACTACTACTGCGACACGACTACGACTACGGCTACCCCAATATCTATTAAACACATCTAGTAAGGTCAAGGCTTTAGGGCTCAAACTTTATGGTTCAAGCTTTAGTAGGTTTAGGACTTCGGGTTTAGGGCTTAGGACTTTAGGGGTTTAGTAGGGTTCATTAAACCCTCGCTGCTCAGTCATTGCTGAGCAGCGACAACTCTCCTAAACCCTAAACCCTAAACCATCTTGCACAAACCGTCGCTCTGAAACCCACGGCCCTATTGACAAATTGTCCCAGAAACCCTCAAAAGCCTGAGCCTGCCCCGGAAGCCATATAAAGCCCCAAATACACCAAGCCCGAACCCAAAGGCTGAACACGAAACCCTAAGCCTTACTCCTTACTGTAATGACTCTGAGCCTAAACCTGAACCCTAAACCCTTGAACCCTGAGCCCCTTAAGCCTAAAGCCCTAAACGGCCAACCCGACAGTTCAGGAAGCCCTGAAGCACCTACCCCCCAAACATCCAAGCTCCAAACCCAGCCCGGAAACCCTGGTGCTCCTTTATTCCTAAACCCTAAACCCTAAACCCTAAACCCTAAACCCTAAACCCTAAACCCTAAACCCTAAACCCTAAACCCTAAACCCTGGTGCTCCTTTATTCATTCTTGCTTTGTGTGAATCCCCGAGGCCCCATTTAGGCTTGAGGGTGTAGAGTTTAGGGTTCAGGGCTTAGGGTTTAAAGTTTTTGGGGGTCTAGGATTTAGGGTTCAGGGTTTAGGGTTTAGAGTTTAGGGCTTAGGGTTTAAAGTGTTTTGGGGTCTATGGTTTAGGGTTCAGGGTTTAGGGTTTAGAGTTTCGGTTGAGGGTCTAGGGCTTAGGGTTCTCAAAAACCAAGCCGGTTCGGCAGCGTGTTCCTCTCGCCCTCGTTGCGCTTTAGGAGGGGCCGAATTCGCACTGCCACCTGGGCAGGGAAAAGGCACTACTCGGGTTTAGGGTCTAGGGGTTTGGGGCTGAAGGCTTTAGGGTTTAGGGTCTAGGGTTTACGCTCTAGAGTTGAGAGGGGAATGTTTAATGTGGGAAAGATAAGCCGCAAAACCCTAAACCCCAAACCCCTTTCGGTTTCGGACGCCCTCGAGCCCCGTCAACCCAAGAAGCTCCCTAAACCCTTGAACCCCCTGAACCAAACCCTAAACCTTGCAAGCCCTAAGCCGCCATAAAGACTAGTTGCCTTAAATGCAGAACCCAGAAACCCACAAAGCCAGCTTCAGGGCTCTGCAAGCTCTGGGCGGGTCTGTGGGTCTCATGTTTTAGGGTTTAGCCCTCGGACCGGACGTTGCACCGCAGAACACGACATGCAGACAACCCCGTGTTTGCCGTGTGATGCTGCCGCGAAAGGCCGTAAACTCTGCGGGCCCCTCCGCGAGAAAGCGCCTCCGTAATGCAGCTGCCTTCCCACAGACCATGCATGTCCCAACCATGATAACGCCCACACAGACGCCATCCGTTCCCACATGAGCATCCATCCGTTCCCACAAGAGCATCCATGTCCCAACCATGATAACGTCCACACAGACGCCATCCGTTCCCACAGAGCATTCATGTCCCTACCATGACAACGTCCACACTCCATCCTTTCCCACGGAACATCCATGTCCCAACGCGATAACGTCCACACAGACTCCATCCGTTCCCACACTGCGTCCATGTCACAACCACGATAAAGTCCACACAGACTCCATCCCCTCCCGCATCCATGTCCCAACCGTGCTCCTCAGCATATGCAAGGTTATATGGATGTTGCTGACATAAGGGCCGCACTTTGGCGCAATCACGACCGTTGATTACGGGATACGTGTAGCTGCGGGGGCGTGCAGCTTAAGAAAACACTTCTCGCAACGGCACCCCGCCCGACAAGCGATGCATTAGGATGTAGTTCTGACATAAGAGCTTCCGTTAGCCGTCCGTTTCCGACTTCTCAACATACTTGTACGGCAAGATGCGCGGTCGGAGCGTTTTGGGTTCAGGGTTTCGTGTTCCTAAATCCGACTAGCTTCAAAAGGACTATAGTGTAGGGGCCTAAATGGGTAGTTCTCTAAATTATTTACTATGTTGGGGACCGAAAACAGGGACCTTAAAATAGAAACTGCATACATAATTGGAACAGGGTCTTGGGGTGCATGATATTATTATGCTTGTACTAAGGAACCTGAAGAAACACTGTTGGTAATTTGTCCGACCCCTCTATTCCATCTTGCTTTGCGGCCTTTGCGGATCTGTCCCTTTCCCTTAGTCCCTGAACCGAAACCTTTACATCCTTTCTTCGTGCTGGGTTCCGAAAACCCGAAAGCCGCAACAAGCCGATAGGGCTCCGGGTGTAAGGCTTAAGGTTCAGGATAACCCTAAACCCAAAGCCCCTCAACACCTGGAACTCACGGTGGTATCCTGCCGTTCTTTGGTTGAGGCAAGGTTGGGGCCCTGCTGGTGGGACTCTGAGGGATGTGCGGTTGCCTTACTTCCCCAATACGCCAGGGAAATAAATTGCCAATTTTTCAGACTACTACTACACCATAAGAGCCCAAAAAGTTTAAAGCACGTCGCGTCATGAGCACGGTCCCCAGCGAAAGGCGTGAGACTGACTCTGTCGAAATAAAAGCTCGAAAATCTGGTCGGGAAGAGTTTAAAGGTTGGGTATTGGAGAACTAAGTACTTCATCATACAACTTCCCCAAACCCTAAACCCCTAAACCCAAACCCCTAAACCCTAAACCCTATTGGAGAACTAAGTTGCGCCCTTTGAAAATTATTTACTATTATGGTTCTGTACAAAATAGCAAGGGAAATTTAAAAAGATCCCAAAAGACAACCCAGTAAGTCATCATCCGAGTTTAGAGTCTGGGCTAAGGGACTTTGGGGATCGGACCGAGGGTTTGGGGTTTCGGCTTTGGGGTTCAGGGCTAATTAAGAAGAGCTTGGGGTTTAGGGCTTAAGGCTTAGGGTTTGGGGTTTAGGGTTTAGGGTTTAGGGTTTAGGGTTTAGGGCTTTAGGGTTTAGGGTTTTGGGTTTTAGGGCTTTAGAGCTTAGGGTTTAGGGCTTAAGGCTTAGGGTTTGGGGTTCAGGGTAAATTAAGGAGAGTTTAGGGCTCAGGGTTGGGTTTCGGGTTTGGGGTTTAGGAAGACTTAAGACTTTAGGACCCGAAGCCCGAAACCCTAAACCCTAAACCGTTCGGAGAGGGTACCGGATTTGGGCTGGGGTTGCTTACGACCTAACTTTGCCGAAGCTGCCAACCTTCCCAACCCGCCGAATCTAAAATTAAAGGAAACTACAGGTGGGGAGTTTAGGGTATATAGGGCCTCCATAAGGCTTCCATAAGGTATATAGACCTTCTATGAGGCTCCTATAACGGCAACTACCCACCTGAAAATGTCCTAGATAAAACCCTGCATGAGACCCTAAGCCCTAAGCCCTAAACCCTTTCAAGTGCACCTGGATGTACTCTAAGCCCTAAGCCCTAAACCCTTTCAAGCGCACCTGGATGTACTCGTTGTCTCCCGGGGTTCGTGTGAAGCTCGACCTTCTGCGGACCTGCTGAAGTCATAAGACAGCCAGAGGCTGCAACACTGCAAGACCCTTCCATTAAGCAATACAGGGTTAGGGGTTTGGAGTTTAGGTTTATTAATATACCTCTCAACCTAAGCTACAAACCCTAAACCGCTAAACTAGAGAGGATAGAGTGGTTCTTATTCTGATTAGAACTGTACATTCCTCAATTGAAGGGTTTTGGAGTCTCTGGGGCACCAAAAAACCCCAAACCCTAAACCCCAAACCCTTAACGGAGCCCTTTAGGGTTCGCATAAGGCTTTTTTAAAGGGTTCGTTTGAGTGTTCCTTCCATGGGCTCCTAAACAAGGATCCCAAAAAGGTTTAGGGTTTAGGGTTTAGAGTTTAGGGTTTAGGGCACCCTGAACGGATCGCACGTGAGGGTTCTTGTAGGGATTCCTTTACAGGGGACCCCTTTCAACAACAAGATCATGTGGTTAAGACCTGACCAACTGTACGACGGTTTAGGGACCGATCTTCGGCTGAGGGGTTAAGAGGTTTAAGGTTCAGAGTTCTCTATTTTTGAACGTTGGGTTTAGGGTTTGGGGTTGAGTTCTCGCAGGTTTTAGGGTTTTAGGTTTAGAGTTTAGGGCTGGGTCAAGTAGCCACTGCAACAACAAGAATACACCGTGTCCTACCTTCAAAGCCAGTGAGGAAAGCCCACCAAAAAAAGGGGTCAACGGGTGCTATTGGGGGTAGAGCGTGTAGTTGCGGCTCAGAGCTTCGTGCTGCAACCCCTATGCTTATCCCAAAACCCAGTCATCGTGACACCCTGGAGCTTGTGCTAAACAAGAGCTCCCTTTGAGGCACATACGGTACATAATGAAAGCCCGAAGAGAAACCAGAATCTTGCTACCCCAGCAGCTTTGTGCAGTTTGCAGTTCCACAGGCTATAGAGTTAAGTTTTACATATTTACAAAAGTCGGGCATCTCTTAAACTAAGCAGAGCTATGTTTTTGATGACCCCGACAACGAAACCGCGAAAAGGGATCTGGATGTAGGTTCATATAGCGACTGTATGTTGATAAAGGGGCTGAAGAAGATATTCTATAAACCCTAAACCCTAAAGCCAAAACCCTAAACCCTAAACCGTCTAAACCCTGAACCCTAAACCGTCTAAACCCTGAGCCCTTAACCCTAAACCTTTGGCTTGATCGCCATCCGGAGAGTGAGATCTGCAAAAGCGTCGCTTCGGGGGCTGAAAGCAGCCACCTCGCTCTATGCGCACGATTCGAAGGAGTTCCGGTGATAGTCCGGAAAGCACCCGTGATAAGCATCATACTAGGCACCACTGTTATCCTCCTCGGAGGTCCCCTTGGGGTCTTTCCAAGTACCCACTGGCATGGTGAATAGCCCCCGTGCCGAAGCATCGAGTTTTTGGTGAGGCAACACCCATCTAAGACTGTTTGGAGCTGGGTCTGCCCAACCGCTCGGGTTGGGGATACGACCCTTCTCACCATCGCTTTGAGCGCACCGCCGTGTCGCTCAACTCTCCCGATTGCCTCAGGAGTTTCCAGTGGTGCGTGACTCACTTGGATGCCATGTTCTGCACAGTACTGTGCTGGTACGCCCCTGTTGGTCCAAAGCAGAGCAATCTCATTTCTCACGGAAGTCTCCGCGCACCTCGTACGATATGCAGTGAACATCTTCACTCTCCAAGTGTGCACGGCCCTAAACCCTAAACCCTTGCATTGCTCGGGTTGGGTGCACAGCGGACTGGGGTGGACAGTGGCAGGAGGCCTGGGTTGAGCGTGTTGGGGTTTAGGGTATTGGAGTTTACGGTTCAGGGGCTGGGGTAAGGTACAGAAGCACGTCACTCATGGTGGGCAAACCAAGGGTTGCTGGGGCCAGCCGAGGGCATGGGAAGTGACAATGGCCCCTAAACCCTAAACCCTCCTGCGGGTCTAGGCTTCAGGGCTTAGGGTCTAGGGTCGAAACCCCAAACCCCTAAACCCCTAAACCCCAAAGCCCCTAAACCCTAAAACCTAAACCCTAAAACCCCAAACCGTAGAGGGTTTAGGGTTTAGGGTTCAGGGCTTAGGGTTTAGGGTCCCGGATTTAGGGTCCTGTTCGGACTCCTGAGGCCCGACCTCAACCGCAAGCCCTAAGTAACCCTAGGGTTTAGGGTTTAGGGTTTAGGGTTTAGGGCTGTTGATGATATAAATCCTCCATTACCTTAAGGACCCTAAACTATGAGGGATTAGGGGAGACAACATTAGCATTACCTTCAGGACCCTAAACGACGGGAATTATGGAATATTCCCTTACTATGGGTAGTGCAGGATTTATATCATCTTACTTCCCCAATAAGCCAGGAAAAGGTTAAACTTCCAGATTACTACTAAACTATAAGAGCCCAAAAAAACTAAAGTTTGGGTATTGGAGAACTAAGTCATCAACCCTAGGACCCTACAGCCGAAGCTTCCGCTGAACCTGTATCCAAGCAAGCGCCGTGCTGAGCACCCACGAACCCCATAAACCATAAAAGCCCTAAACCTAAACCCCAAATCCCTAAAAGAGCGGCATAAAACCTTATAACCCTAAACCAACAACCTCAAAGCCCTAAACAAACAGCATAACACCTTCTAGCCATAAACCTTACAGCCCTAAATCCTAGTTTAGGGATGTTTAGGGTCGAGGGTTTAGGGTTGCCCTCTTCGCGCCTCCTTCGTCCCAGTGCTGGCATCTTCGCGCAAAGGAGGTGTGGACGCCGTGGCGGCCGCGGACCTTGCTCTTTAGATTTAATATGGGTTGCCACAGGGTTTATAGGTTATAGGGATGAGGATTTGGGCACAGCAACAGTTCTCTAATTAGTTTCCTTTTCATAAGGGTGCCGCATTAATTTTGGGTCCTAATTGGGATCCTACTCATTCAGAGAAATATCCGTTTGGGTTAGGGAGAGTGCTCATTGTTTGGAGCTTATTTTTCTCTGGCAGGCTTGAAGGCTTAGTACCGGTTGCTCTTGGGGTTTATAGCTTCCTTTCTGGGGTCGTGTCTTTTGGGTTTAGGGTGTAGTACATACTTCAAGGTTGGTGGCCACCTAGCATGATGTTGATCATGTTCAAACTTGTCTGGCGGGCGTTGGGAGGTTTTTGTTCATCAGGGTGTCGCTGAGTTAGGTAAACCCGAAAGCCTAAACCCCAAACCCCTCAACCCTAAACTCTAAACCCTACACCCCCCAAAAGCCCTAAACACAAACAGCTTCAGCAGGGCGGTGAGCTCACCTTTCCGGCCCCACTTCATAGTTCCGCAGAATTCTACCCGAGTGTGGGTTGGGCCTGGCTCGACGATTTTTCCGGTTTAGGGGTTTTGGGTTTAGGGTTGTTGAGCCAGAGCGCGGCCAAAAGTTGTACGTCCGTGCGTCTCCCACGAGGCGTGGACAGGTGTGACAAACGCTGTCATCTCCTTCCAAAATAAATAGACCCTTTCACCACCTCCTCTAAACCCTAAACCCTAAACTCTGAACCCTAAACCCTAAACCCTAAAACCTGAAACCCTAAACCCTAAACCCTAAAACCGTAAAACCTGAAACCCTTAAACCCTAAACCCTAAAACCTGAAACCCTAAACCCTAAGCCATCTACGCCAGTGCACCAGACTGTAGTGTCTGCCAACCCACGACGGAAAGTAGGGGCCTTAATAAATAGAATAGGGTTTTGGGGGTTCCTTATTGTAATTATAGTATAATATACCCCAAACCCTATTCTAATCATTAAGTCCCATATATTATAAAGTTGATAGTCCAATTCAGGCCCGATGTGCCCCTGTGTCCAGATCTCCGGATGTTGCGTATGCGCATGAAACACTTCAAGGCTTTGGAAACGAACACCCTAAACCCTAAACCCTAAACCCTTAAACCGAACAAGACAACCCTAAGCCTTAATCCCCAAACCCTCCACCACGATTGATGGCCTCAGGAGCCTTGATGCAGACTTCGGGCGTGTTAGGATCCCTGGGGTTGGGACAATAGGGGTCGAGAGGGTTGATACACAACCTACACGGTTCTAGAGCATTTCGCGATAAACCCCTAAACCCTAAACCCTAAACCCCTAAACCCCCTAAACCCTAAAACGCGATTAGGGTCTCATGAGGCTCCCAAAGGAAAAAGCGATAGGAGCCTTGTCACGGCTAAGGCTTGCTTGAATCGAAGAGTTGGTAGACCCCTGATTGAAAGACGGCAAGGACTTCCCTTACCCCAAACCCCAAACCCTAAACCCTGAAACCCTAAACCCTATACCCCTAAACCCTAAAACCTGAACTTTAAACCCCAAACCCCAACCCCAAATCCTAAACCCCAAGCCCCAAACCCTAAGACTTAGGAACCCCCAAGAAAAAAATCCTTACCAATCGGGGCTGCGGTCTGGTTCCTCCCCGAGCTTCGGGTCTTTGGGCCTTTAGAATTCTGTGCGGGTTTTAATAGGGTTCAGGGTTTAGGGTTTGGGGTTTAGGGTTTAGGGTTTAGGGTCTAGGGTTTAGGGTTCAGGGTTTAGGGTTCAGGGTTTAGGGTTTCGGGGTGTCTCTTAGAGTCTCAACAGAGTTTAAACAAGGGTTCCGCAAGCTTAGGACCTTTTAAACATTTAAAGTCTATGGGCCGTGATTTATGGGGTTCGTAGGGCTTAGGCACGTTATACCTACTGCGTTAAGCTGTAGTTGCCTGGCTTATACTAGCTTTACTCCCTCCAGAAAGTAAGCAAGACATGTTCTGGGGAGATTTCAACAGGATGAGGTAGTGTAACCCCCTAAACCCTACAACCCTAAACCCTAAAACCCTAAAACCCCAAAACCCTAAACCCCAAACCCCCATAAAACGAAATCTACAGCCGCTCCTCTGATGTGTGTGTGCGCACTGTATGGGGCTTGGGTTTACGGAAGTTCGATTCCACCGGCTCGGGCTTCACGATCAACGGGTTTAGCGCTGCTTCGGACGGACCTAAACCCTGAACCCCTAAACCCAAACCTCAGTCGAAGGCAGTGACTTGGAGTCTTCCACCGGCACCTGACACTGCAGAGGACGGTCTCTAAATCGTGTCGGGGCCTTAATAATTAGAGGGTTTTAGGCTCCTTGATAGTATTTTTATATTAAGGGACCCGAACAGTAATATTGGTAATCATTCAGGCTTCTATACTATCTCTTGCACTGTTTCGAAGATAATGTTGCTGACACTTTTTTCTGTACACATGGATGCAGGGTGTAGGGTTTAGGGCTTAAGCGTTGAAGGGTTTAGGGT
>CAJNDV010034745.1:5020-17598 GCA_905221635.1 Symbiodinium sp. CCMP2456 | reverse complement strand
CCCTAAAGCCCTAAAACTCTAAAGCCCTAAGCTTAGCGACCCGAGACCCCAGACTCCACCGCTCACGCCGGGGCAGGTCGAGAGCACACCGCAGCAGAGCCTGGGATAGTGTGGAGAGGTTTGGTTTAGGGTTTAGGGTTTAGGGCTTAGGGTTTTGAGTTTCGTGGTTTAGGGTTTAGAGTTTAGGGTTTAGGGTTCAGGGTTTTGAGTTTCGTGGTTTAGCGTTTAGAGTTTAGGGTTTAGGGTTTAGGGCTTATGGTTTTGAGTTTCGTGGTTTAGGGTTTAGAGTTAGCGTCCCTTTCTGTAGGGTTTAGGGTTTCAGCCGTCATAGGGGAACCAGATTACGCTTTGCTATATATCCCCATTATGGTCGTCACAAGACCCTAAGCCCTAGCGCCTCAAAAAAAAAAACACACACAAATACCCTAAACACCAAAATTTCACGACAGGCAGGAGTCCATCATACAGCACCATTAACAGAAACCCTAGCGAAACCCTTACCGATCCCTTTAGGCTTTAGGAGTTAGGTTGTTCTTTAAAAAATCCCTTTGGAAGGAGCCCCTTTCTTTTCCGACCCCAGGAGTCCATTATGCTGGACAACATCGTTTGGAGCCCACAAGGGGCTCCGAAGGAGGTTCCCGTGCAGGTGAGCCGCAGGGATGGGGGCCTCCTTTGAGGGATGAGGGGTTTAGGGCCTTTTAGGGTCCCTAGGCTTTTTGTTTTAAGGGTGTTCTTTGGTTTCAGGATCTCTGAGGTTTTTATGGTTTCAGGGCTTTTGGGGTTTTGTGGTGTTGGGGTCTCAGGGATTCAGGGTTTTAGAGTTTCGGGTTAGGAAGATGCTGGTCAGCATAAGCCTATGCTTCCTAGTTTCTTGGGAGGCGGAACCCCCCTCCGTGAACCCCAAGTCCAAAACCCTGAATCCCTAAACTTTGCAGAAGCCCCAAAACCCTAAAACCTAAACTCAAAACCCCGAACCCTAAACCCTAAACCCCGAACCCTAAACCCCAAACCCCAAAACCCTGAACCCCAAACCCTAAACCCCAAACCCTAAACCCTAAACCCTAAACGCCCACCCCTTGATCTGCAAGGAGAAGACGATCAACAACGTCAAGCCCAAGTTCGTGCCTCGACGGCCAGATGATGAGCCGCTTGGATGAAGCTTTTTCTCGTAGTGTTCAGGGGATATAGGCTATTTAGGGGTTTGAGGGTTTAGGGGTTTAGGGCTTAGGGGTTTAGGGTTTAGGGTTTAGGAGTTTTTAGGGTTTAGGGTTCAGGGGTTCAGGGCTTGGGGGATTTAGGGTCAGTAGAATTTTGGGTGCAGCTTTTCGGATTGAAGCCTTCAAGTTGTTTTTAGAAATTCTCACGCAGTTTAGGGGTTCTTGGAGGTGTAGTGCTCTGTGAGAAGGTTTCTGCAGCGCTAAACCCCCAACTCCACAGCCATACATCTCGAGACCCCAAACCCTACAGCCTACACCCCTGAACCCTAAACCCTAAACTCCTCAACCCTAAAGCCCTATAAACAAACCCCTAGAGCTCTATAAGCCCCTAGAGCCCTATAAACCCCCCTAGAGCCCTCCACATCTAAACCCTAAACCCTAAACCCTAAACCCTAAACCCTAAACCCTAAACCGTCTATTCTGAGCACCGAGGCCTTTGCCTGCCTCAAGCACGCCGGGTCCGGGTCCCCGGGCTGGAGATTGCAAGAGAGTGCAGCATTGCTGTTTTTTTTTTTTTGCTTTAGGGCTTTAGGGTTTAGGGTGTAGGGCTTTAGGGTTTGGGGTTTAGGGTTTTGGGGTTTTAGGGTTTTTGGGGTTTGGGATTGACGGTTTCAAGAGTTTAAGGGTTCAAGTTCAAGGGTTTCGGGCTTGATTAGTACTATTGCTGTTGTTACTGCCCTGCTGCTTCGAATACGACAACGGCGACGACTACTGCTGCTACTACTGGTATTTCTGCTACTGCTGGTGCTACTGCTACCACTACTGGTACGGCCACCCCGAGCCATGACAACCACATCACTGAATCACCACAGATCGTTGTCCTGGTCCGCCTTGCCGTCCTCTCGTCCTTGCTACTATCTCGTCGACTTCAGCATCCTCATCCCTATCCTCCTCCTCCTTCGGGTTTAAGAGTCTGGGTTTAGGATCATGGGCATGGTCATGGTCATCATGAGAATGACCGACGTGAGGATGAGCATTCTGAGTCTCACCGTCCTCAGAGGCCTCATATTTTTCTTAGGCCCCTTCTGAAGATTATGATCCCTAAACCCCTAAACCCAAAGATTGATGCTACACCGAGGCCCGTCACAAAAACGGGCAGCGGAATCCAAGGCCGCCTTAGATCAGATGCGCTGAAGTCCCGGGATGTGCTTGGCAGACTTAGGGTTTAGGGTGAGGCGTCAGTCGCGTGCTTTTGCTGGGGTTCTTATGAAGCTTCGCCCCAAACCCCAGAAGCCCCAAACCCGATACCCTGAACCAACCCTACAGCTTAACCCGTGACACCCCTTGTGAAAGTGTGTTCCTGGCAGGAGAATCGTGGAACTGCTGCCAATGTTCCATCGACGGAGAATGATCAAAGGGCGAAGACTGCGGACAGTGGCCGCCATGCCTGCACGTGTCGGACTATCAGGTTTCTTGGTCGCTGCATGCTTGTCTAGTGCAACGAGCTTTCTCATATGAGGAATGAAATCTGCTGCAGCTTCAACGTCGAACTCGAATTCGTACTCCACTTTCATTGGCATGTCAGGCTCACTGCGGTGACAAGGGTGCAGGGCAAGCAGCGGTGTCGGCAGCAAATCTTATGTATCGGCTGCAGGCAAAAAGGGACAACGTGAGAGCAGAACCGAGGTGCGGCTGCCCGTAATGCGGCACAGTTTGGAACCTGTACCTTTCCGTGTCAGGTTCGTTCTCATCCGCAACTCAGAGACGCAGGCTCCACACTGTCGCAGAACAACTTCTGAGTAGCCGAACCCTAACACCGTGATCACACAAATCCTAAATCCGTGTCCGTCCTCATCGCAGATGTTCAGGTGGACCTGAGCGTACAGTCTTTCCAGTTGACCACGACGGTGTTGCTTGGCTTCCTTGATCCGAAACCTGCAAGACCGCAAACAAGCCGAACACCCACCGTCTTGCAGCACGACTGCGCTTTCGAGTTTAGCAGTGCAGGCGCCGGTGCTTCCTTGCATCCCAGGTACCTGATCTGGACAGGCAGGGCAGGGAGAGGGAGGGAAGAGGGACCACACATGAACCAGCTCGTCTTCAAAATACTTCGGATTGCTTAGTTGCAAGGCCAGGTAAGCCTGCAGCACGTCTCCGCCGGCGCCCAATGCCAGTCGACTCAGTTCAGTACAACATCAGATCAAGGGTCATCCTCAATGCAGTGCGCCCTGCTTCCCAGGAAGGGTGAAGAGGTTTTTCCGGAACGTGCTGGCCTTGGCAGACAAGCCAAAGGAACTGAAGAAGCAAGTTTGCGAAGGGTTGCCTGCACCGCAGGCCGTCGAACCGATGCGCGTCTCCATCGCAGGCTTCTGTAGGGTTTATAGGGCTTAGGGGCGGGCATCGAGTCATGGAGATCTGCAGTCACCTGCAGGAACATCATCCGAGCCTATGGCTGACCGTGGCGCGAAGCCTCGCTCTCCCGAATTCGTGCAGGGACTCGATCACTCCTCAAGGGATGGCTTAAAAGGGCCCTTTCAGGGAGAACTCCGAAACCCCCTGCCCTTAACTAAGCCCTATCCCAAAACCCTACGCCCTATATAAGCCCTCCATTCCCAAAAAAAAGATCTGAAACCTGACCTACCCCCGAAACCCCAGTTCCCAAAAGCCAGAACACCCGCATCACCCCTTTGAGCCCCAAAAGCCCAGCCAGGGAGCCCCTAAAACATTAAACTCCAAACCCTGAAACCCTGAAGCCTTAACCCCAAACCCCAGAACCTCGGTTCAGGGTTTAGGGTTTTAGGGTTTAGGGTTTAGGATTACACCCCAAACCCGGAAACCCTGAAGCCTTAAACCCCAAACATCCCCCAAAACGCTAGAACCTTCAACCCGAAGCCGAAGCCCCTTGGAGCCTCGCGGCTGCTGGGGGACCTGGTTGGGTTCTTTTGCGGGCGTAAAGGCGTTCTATACTCCTATTGGGGGGTTTGAAAGGGTCTCTTTGGGTTTAGGATCTGGGGTATTAGTGTCTTGGGGTTAAGGGCTTTGGGTTTAAATAGGATTTGGGGTTGCGTTTCCGTGTTGTATCGTCTTGGGCAGCTCAGGACCTTTGTTTTGGAGGATAAAGTAGGCCCCTGATCGAAAACCGCATTTCTTAGAGGACAGGGATTTTCGGATCTTATGTACCTTTATCTTGGTCCTTAGCAAAGGAGGGGCCTGGTTCTGTCAGAGGAATACATTGAGCGGTTTTTCCGGCGGATGTTTCTCTCGGTCGGCCAGGAGAATTAGGTTTAGGGTTTAGGGTTTGAGGTTTAGGGTCTAGGGTTTAGGGTTTAAGGTTCAGTTTGGCGTCACGTTCTCGATAAACAAATGAGTCGCTAAGGGTCATTCTGCTGCAGTAGCGATCTTGACAATCGTCCCTCAAACAGGATCTGTTGCCTAGGAGTTGGTGTTTCATTCCACATGCCCTGGGCTCGAAGCCCCGTTTGAGCCCCGTGAACCGCTTACAGCCCTTACAGAGAGCCCTTGTAGAACCTGAATAGCCGATGCCAAAAAAACCCAAAAGAGTTGCTTTCTGTGGTGTGCGAGCCATGGGTGTTTCTACGGCCGGCTGAAGGCAGCGCTCTGCTCCCTCAGAGCGAGTTTGAGGTTATGCTGGGTTTAGCGGCTTTGGGGTTTTGGCATGTTGGGGTCTAGGGTTCCGGTGTGTCGCACTGATGAATGAAGTACATCTCACTTCGGCATAGCATGAGTAGCTCCACGTGTACGGGGCTTTCCCTGACGACCTCGCGTTCGCGAGCATGCCCGTCCCACAGCTTTCGGCTTCAAGGTGTCCCCTTAAAGGAGCCCACCCAGAACCCTTCTGGTAACCCTTGTAGTTGCCCTTATAGTAGTAAAGTAATCCTCAAAGCACCCTCGTAGCAACCGTTATAGAAGCCCTTGCAGCAGCCTTGGTAACACCACTTACAGTCATCAGTATAGAAGCCTGTATAGAACCCTGATAGAACACTTAAGGGCGCACGCTTCGAAGCCATGGCCGCAGGGATTCTTAGCTGGGACCTTTTCTCGACCTGCACGCGTGAAGCTACCGATGAGTTGCGGCAGGAGCTGAGGGAGCTAAGAGGCCTGAAAGCGGCCTTGCAACAAGACCGGCGAGAGGTTCGAAGGCTTACAAAGGCTTTGACAAAGGCCTTGCTCAGGCGCCCGCGGCTTGCCGAAGTAGCTGTTCGCTTTCCAAGGGCAGGGTCAAATTTGGCAGGGAAAGCAAACTCCAAGGGAAGGAGCATCACCACCAGTACGTTGAGCTATGGATGCACTCCGACCCCGGAACCCGTCTCCCCGCGGAGCATCGACGTGGCTGTTGCAGAAAATATCCAAGCAGAGCCAGACGGTGAACAGAGCCCGACACGCCATCGCGGCCGCGTGGAGGCCAGGCCTGGCATGTCGTCATTAATTACCGTTTTTCCTGGTTTTCTTTGCGTCGTACAGTGTTTCTCTTGTTTTGCGATTGCCGTGGATACAGTTTTGATTGCACCAGGTCTTGTGATGATTGTTTTGATATCCAGCTAGTAGAAGGCAGCAGCCCTCAGCGATGATAGCACTGCGTACCTTCATTCCTCGGGCGCTCAGTGTCGTCTTCGCTTGCTCATGTTTTCATTGGAGCTCGTTTCTTACCATGACCAAACTCGAGACTGCAATGTTGTGCAATTTTTCGAAACGTTTGTTGGACATCAGAAAGAGACGCTGCTACCACAACCATGAGCACCACCACTACCCCTACCGACACGGTCACTGCTACCGCTACAACTGCTTCTACTGCAACCCTAAACCCTCAACCCGAAACCCGAAACCCTAAACCCTAAACCCTCAACCCTAAACCCGAAACCCTACACCCTAAACTCTAAACCCTAAACCCTAAACCCTCAACCCGAAACCCTAAACCCTAAACCCTAAACCCGAAACCCTAAACCGTGACTACCACTCGGAGGAGTCCGGCGGAAGAGAAGAAGACCAGGCCTCCGACCGGAGGGCCCGTCCAGGCTGCGGCGGCTCTTCCAATAATAAGTGGCGGCAGTGGTAATAGTGATGGTAATGGTAATAGTAAGACTCATAGCAATAGTAATTGTCGTAAGAATAATAATAGTAGTAGTAGTAGTAGTAGTAGTAGTAGTAGTGTAGTGGATGAATCCTTTTCGTGTTACTGGTCTTCTAGCATACCTTCGATGCCACAGGCTGCAGCAGTCCTTTGATGCCCCGCCTGGGAGGAGATGTTCGCGGCGACGGTGGTGACCGCGACAAGGATCCCCAAAGCGATCATGATCGTGACGCTGCTCGCCGCCACAGTGATCGTATGCACGCAGCGGAGCAGCATTTAGTGGCGTCGTGTTTGCATGCGCTTCCATGGCATTGATTCTAAGTCCACAGTTCCAGTCCGTCGCCGAGCCGACACAATTTAGAGTTCAAACGGGCGCAAGCGGTAAGCTTCTTACTAGTCACCAGCGTAGTCTGGTTGGAGTCGTCCTAGTACTGATGCAGCTGACCAAGTGTTCCACCCAAGAGGCATCGCAACAAGAACAGTCACATGCGATGTTCTTTTTCGACTTTCCGGCTGGTTGAAGGACTTTACACTTTGAGTTCGTGGTAGTTGCAGCTTGTGCATTTGTTCTTGCTCCTTTTCTGCTCTCCTTTTCAGGATGTCACACCGCTCAACTCGAGTGGTTCTACGGAGCCAGGCTGCCGGCGGGGGCTAGGAATGGATTCTGCACGCATCAGCTGCGCCGTCATCCTGCTGATCGTGAGCAGTATGGTCCTGCTGGCCGCGGAGGCAGACTCCTGCGCGCGCTACGGCCTGCACGATGTTCCCGACTTCTTTGTGTGGGCGAATCTTGTCGTGTTCCTTGTCTTCACCCTTGAGATGGTTTTCAGGCTGCGCAGATCTCCACGCCCAGACGTGCTCTTGGTCTCGGACCTGGTGGTGATCTGCATGCAGGGAGTTGATGTCGGCGTCTCCATGGTAGCGCGGCTCGCAGCTGGGAGTGAGGTTCATGCCACGGCCTACTTGCGCATCGCCCAGTACCTGCGCTGGTTTCGCATCGTGCGCTGCCTGCGCTTCATCCCCGCCTTCGCAAGCATGAAGGCAGGCGCTTTCTTGGACTTGAAAAAGCTGCTCCCTGTGCCCTTTGTGTGTCATCATGCGACAGGTTCAGATGGATCTCATCAAAGGGGCGGTGGTGCCCCTCGTTTCGGCAGTGTTCGTGCTGTTGTTCTCGATCTCCACTGTTGCCACTTTGGTAACGGCCGTGGTTGCAGACGCATGTAGGCAGCAGGACCCTGACGTGGTCGGATCCTGCGGGGAGCACTTTGTGTCGATTTGGGAGAGCATGTACAACGTCTTCATGGGGACCTTCGGAGGCCTTGACTTTGACGACCTCGTGAGGCCGATCCGATCCGTCAGTCCCCTCGCCTGCTTCATCATCTGTGCCTACATGACTCTGATCTACTTAATGATGATGACGGTGTTGACGGCCCACCTGTGTCAAAAAGCCGTGGAGACAGCCAGCGCAGATCAAGTGGAAGGGCGGCTTAAACGACTCTTTCGCGAGATACTCGCTCCTGGTTAAGGAAGTCAGTCAATTTGTGGTAAGGAAATCGTCATAACATCCAGAAGAGCGAATTGCACCTCTTAACCCCCTTTTTGAAACAAGAACAAGAGCCCAGGATAACGGATGGGAGAAATCGGATCAGCCTGGACAGGTTCACAGAGGCCCTGAAAGATCGCAGGCGAGATCGGTGTTCTCTTGCCTTGATGATGAGGATAAGGTGACGTATCTGATGCTGAATGGGTGATGCAGGCGATGGTGTCAAGGACGAACTCGAAGCTTTTTCTGCTGATGCTGATCGTGATGCCGATGACGGAGAGGAAGTGGAGGAACCTATGGTGTTGCTTTGCAGCAGGGTAGAGCATCCTCCAGAGCTTTGAGTGGTGCGGTTTGTCTCTTGGCCCGGAGGATCAAAGAGCTGTTCGAGCAGCTTGACATTTCGACGGAGGATGTCCGCAAGCGAGCTCGCCGTCTCTTTAAGCTCATCGACGAGAATCAGGACAAGGATGTGGAGGAGAGAGAGTTTATCCATGGCATCATGCGGCTGCGGGGTCCGGCGAAGAATCTGAAGCTTTGGGAAGTGTAGCTGGGCTCTTATGTAATGTAAGCTAACATCACAGGAATCTTTAGTAAATAACAAGGGTTTCCTGATTATGGTAACTTAATGTAACTTAGTTCTTGTTAAGTAGGGTAACTTGTTAAAGTTGCTCAACAAGAACACAGGCAGTGGGAGATGCAGAGTGAACTGTCTCGGATTCGGCATGACCAAAGCCAGATCCGGCATGAACAAAGCGAGACCCGTAAGATCTTGGAAAGAGAGTTCCGTAAGGTGTTGGAAAGATCTTGATCTATATGGACCTCAACCTTAAAGCCCTAGACCGCTTTTTAGTGGGCGGCTGATGTGGAGTCACGAGTGCTTCATTTCCAGCTGCAGCTCTGTAGGCCTTTTAGCCTACTCGTATTACCAGGCCAGAAGCCCCCAATTGTCGGAGTTCCGACCTGTTCCCTGTTTCGAACCTTCGGGGGCTGCTTCCCGAAAGGCGTGCAGCCCGGAAGGTAACGTGGCGCGAAGGCCATGTTCCCAGAGTCGCATTTCAACTTTTCAGAACTCGCCCGGAGCCCTACACCCTAAAGCCCTACACCCTAAACGCTAAACCCCAGTCCAGGAATGCTCATAGTACGTAGCCTCCCCCAGAAGGGTTAGCAACGAAACAATACTACTCATAATCATGCTCATAATCAGCATATACATGTTGTGTACATAGATACACACATAGATATGCATGTAAATGTATTCATACAGCATATATATATATATATATACAATACGCGTTTATACCTACATGTACATACATACACGTGTACATCTATATATATATATATATATATATAGATGGCCATAATACTATTATAAAGGCAGAATTAACTATGTATACTAATACAAATAGACATATTGTGATCACAACATACAAATATATGCATACATATTTATCAGTGTATATATATATATACACATAACTAAATATTTAGATAAAAATATACAGAAATATACAGTACATGAACAGAAATTTATGTACATGTACACATACATGATCATTTACATGTACATAGACACAGACACACGGACACACAGACACACCATGCAGCTTGGTTCTCCTCGTGCCTTCGCTTAGCCTTGCGTCTAGTCCCGTTGTGCCGAGCGCTGTGGGCCATGCCCACATCTCAGCCTAGCCTAGGTTCATTCGTGTGCAAATTGAATTTAGGGTTTCGGGGTTCAGGTGAAAGTCAGAAGGAGAGGAGTTAGTTGAAATGATGCATGGTCTGGACTAGTTTTGTATATCTGCTGACTGTGGGCGCAACTTTCTGGCCGAGCGGTGCAAAAACGCTTTTGCTTCAAGTGGCGGTGCTGTTATGACCACAGTATGCGGTTTAGGGTTTCGGGGGCCAAACAACTGAGGATGAGTAAGAGGAGGCAGCGGCAGTGGTGAGGCGACAGATTATGACGCATTGATATGCAGATTCGGTGTTGAGCCTGGCAATGGCAACCACACCAACACTGATACTACGGTCGATAGTAGTAATGCTGACTGTGGTGATGATGCTGCGCAGGTCAGAGGTCGCTAGCCTGCGTCTCGGAGCCAGGGGAAGCAAGTGATGCTGGTACTTCGTCTGCCTGGCTCGAAAGTGGGCTCTGAGGGCCCAGGGATCCGGAGAATGCCTGAAATCGCTTCGTGTCCGTATGAGCGGCGCCTGAGGTCAGAAGTCACCGTCCGAGAGCGAGCTGTGCTGAGGTGGTGCCGGTGGGATTCCGGGAGGTGTTGGTGTTTTCAAACTTAGGGTCCGTGTGGATGCGCCGTCATGGGGTTTCATGTTCTTGGGGCATAACTCAGCCGGCACCGAAACCCAAAGGTTGAAGCCTTCCCAGACAGGACAAGCCCCTCTATGCCCAAAACGTCACAGCCATAAATCTCAGAGGGGTCGAAACTTCAGAGGGCCTTAGTGCTTTTGGATCGAAGGGTTCCTCTAGCCCAGGGCCTTAATTAGGAAGTAGAGACACCCTAGAACACCACAAGAGCACTGACAGGTAGAGTATACGCCTTTACTGCGACAGGGCTCAAGACGAGCCTGGCCGGCTTCCCTGCCTTGTGAAGCAATGCACGGCCGGCCCCGCGTCTACGTGCGGTTTCGGCCTCCGACGGAGGCCAACAAGCCCCCACGCCACAAACTAAAGCCATACCCTAAACCCTAAACCCAAAAGAGCCTGCTGGAGTCAAAGGTGCGTTGCATGAAAAAACCCAAAAGAAAGCCATACCCTAAACCCTAATTAAACCTAAAAGAAAGCCATACCCTAAACCCTAAACCCTAAACCCACAAGAGAGCCATACAAGGGAAGAGATCCTAAAGTCAAACGAAAGAAATCCTTAAGGCCTAAACCTGCAACCGATGACCCTAAACCCCATGTCCTTCTCTGGGGCCCTAGTTTTGAAGGCGCCCTTGCTAAGGTTGCCCTTAAACGAGCCCTTATTAAGGGGAGCCCTTTTTAAGGGGGCCCTTGTTAAGAGGGAGCCCTTATCAAGGGGGAGCCCTTGTACCCTTTATAAGGGAGCCCCTATGAAGGAGGTGCCCTTCTTAAGGGGGAGCCCTTGAGGTGAAGCTTCCGGCGCTGAAAGGGCCCGGCATCCCAGCGAGCGACACCGAGGTGCCGGTACTTCTCGGGCGCCGCCGTGACCAGGAGGAGCCCTAAAGGGTTTAGGGTCTAGGGTTTAGGGTTTAGGGTTCAGGGTTTAGGGTTTAGGGTTCAGGGTTTAGGGTATAGTATAGGGTTTAGGGTCTAGGGTTTAGGGTTTAGGGTTTAGGGTTCAGGGTTTAGGGTTTAGGGTTCAGGGTTTAGGGTATAGTATGGGGTTTAGGGTCTAGGGTTTAGGGTTTAGGGTTTAGGGTTCAGGGTTTAGGGTTTAGGGTTCAGGGTTTAGGGTATAGTATAGGGTTTAGGGTCTAGGGTTTAGGGTTTAGGGTTTAGGGTTTAGGGTTCAGGGTTCAGGGTTTAGGGTTCAGGAGGAGCCCTTCAGGGCTTAGAGTTTAGACCCCACGCCCGAAACTTGAAACCCTGAAACCCTAGGCCCTAAACCAAGAAACTCTAGACCCTAAAAGATCCTAAACAGAAAAACCCTAACACCCTGAGCCCTAAGCGCCCTAAGCCCTAAGACCCCAAGACCCTAAGACCCTAAACCCTAAACCCTAAACCCAAAACCTGAAACAACGCCCAAAACCCTGAGCCCTAAGCCTTAAACCCTAAACCCTAAACCCTCAACAGGAGGAGCCCGCATCTCGCCGGATCAGCCTGGAAGGGGAGCACACCATCAAGTTCCCCTGGAAGTCCCAAAGCAAGGAGGAGTGGGGTGGCCTAGGCTTCAGGGTTGTGTTAGGGCTTAGGGTTTCGGGTTTGGGGTTTAGGGTTCAGTTAGTAATTAGGGTTTAGGTGTGGGGTTTAGGGTTCAACTAGGGTTTAGGTTTAGGGTTTACGGTTCAATTACAGTTTAGGTTTAGGGTTTAGTCAGGGTTTAGGGTTTAGTTTGGGTTCAGGGTACAGCTAGGGTTTCAGGGTTTAGGGTTTAAGAAGGGTTGGTGTTTGAGGAAGGCAAAATCAACCGATACAAAGTTTGAACAAGACTTTTCAGAACCTCGTTGACCCTAAGCTCCTTTTGTTTCCAAGATGAGTGAACGCCCTGTAAATTTATACACGCTTTGCAACCCCATGAGAACCCGATTCAAAGAAACCCGCAAAGAGTAAAAGCTCTAAGCCCCCATGAAGCTCCATCTAGAGAATCTAGAGCACCTGCAAAGAGTGCTACAGATTCCCGAAGCCCTAGGCCCTGCACTGCATCTAAGGCCACGCTGCAAGGGGCGGTGCAAAGTCCCTAAACTATAAACTCCATTGAAAGCCATCCCGCAAGGAGTGGAAGGTGGTGCAAATCTATCTAAACCCGACAGTGAATCGCCATAAACCCTAAGCCCAAAACCCCAAACCCGAAACCCCGATTAAAAGTTCCATCTGCAGCATTCCCTTCAAGGAGTGGAAGGAGGTGCAAATCTACAAATGGCTCTACGCCCCTTAACCCGAGACCCGTCTGCAAAACTCCATCTGAAGCCCGCAAGGAGTGGAAGGAGGTGCAGGTGCAGGTGGACCATGCCTTCACCGAGGATTCGACGCAGGATGCCGTCTACTCCAGGGTGGGACCTGAGATGCTGGAGGCTCTGCCTGTTTAAAGGGCTACTATTTAGAGTCTATAAGGATTTAGTTCACGGGATCTATAAGGGTTCTATAAGG
>CAJNDV010034744.1:2667-16251 GCA_905221635.1 Symbiodinium sp. CCMP2456 | reverse complement strand
ACTGTGTTGGGGGCTCCTTATTATAATTCTAGTACTATTTTCGGGCTCCTTATTCTAACTCTGATTTGATACTATTTGCTGGCTCCGTATTATGACTATAGTATAATATACCCTAAAGCCCTATTCTAGTTCTTAAGGCTTCTACAAGTAGTGCTCTTTTTTACGTAAAGAGTCCTTTAGGGGAACTAGAGGGCTTAGGATAAGATCATGCCCTGGCTTAGACGCTTCTCAGAGTTTTACACCGTTAGAGCGGCTTTAAAGAGCCCTTTGCATAGTATGTCGCAGGGCTTGGGGGGTTTTGGGGTTTGGAAGCTGGACAGCAAGAACTGAAGAAGAACAGTGCTTTTCCTTGAGTTCCTAAACCCTAATAAACTCTAAACCCTGAACCCTGAACCCTGAACCCTGAACCCAAACCCTAAACCACTGAACCCCTAGACCCGAAGCATCTCCGAAACTCAGGGCTTGCAGCGACCTCTACTTGGAGGATCATGATGGGACTTAGTAAGTAGTGTTATAACTAAGGCAACTATACTTATAACCCCAATTAGGGGACTTATAACCTTACTTACTAAGTCCCATGATCCTCCAAGCAGACCCCTAAACCCCCACGGCGGACTGAAGCTTCGACCCCACCACCATTGGGAGAAGTCCCGCCGGACCTGGGCTTGTGATACTTAGGGTTTAAGGGCCTCTTTAAGAAATCTATAAGGGGTGCTATAAGGGCTTGGGGTTTAGGGTCTTTGGAGGCTCACGGCACTAAGTAAGCGAGGTTAAAAGTACTTAATCGGAGTCAGAAGTAAATATAGCATACTAGAACCCTGGATGGGACCCTTGAACCGCTCCACCCGGAAGTTTCTCGCCAAACGCCCTGCTGTGGGGCGACGGCAGCCCGCCTCTCCACCCCATCCCGGAACACATTCTCCCCGACACCTCCCATTACTATTAGGGCCTAAATAATTACCAATACTATTTGGGGGGTTCCTTACTGTAAGTATATAGTATAATGGGCCCCAAGACCCTGTTCTAGTTATTACGGCCCCTACATTACGGAACCTTTCCTGGGCCTGCCCTGCCCTGCCGAAACCCGAGAAGGAACGACTGTGGCCAGGTTTGGCCGCCTTGTACGAGAAAGAAAAGAAACTTCTATAGGCTTGCACAGCTCATCGCCATAGTCTTGTGACAAGATGTTGTCGCTTAAGCTCGGTTCCGTGGCAAACCCAAAACCCCAAACTGCGCTGAACCCCACGTCCTAAACCCTACCTCTAAACCCAAACCCGAAAACCCTGAACCCTAAACCCCTAAACACGAAACCCCCTAAACCCCCTAGACCCCTAAAGACCCGAAACCCCTAAACCCTAGCACTGCCCTACACCCTCCCCAGAAACTCCAATATCCCTTAATTAAGGAATATACCTTAAATCATATTGTTGACCCCCAATATTGACCCCCAATATGATTTAAGGTATATTCCTTAATTAAGGGATATTGGAGTCTCTGGGTTATACCATAATTCCCATAGTTTAGGGTCCTTAAGGTAATGCTAAACCCAAGCCCCTAAACCCCTAACCCCCCAACCCCAAAACCCCCTGAAACCCTAAACCCTTAAACCGAACCCTAAACCCTAAACCCTTAAACCGAACCCTAAAGCCCCCCTGACCCCCTGGAACCCTGAGCCGATGCCCCCAAGGCCCAGCTGGACTTGGACCTGCACTCCTCCCAGGAGCCCACTTGCAGCATCGGGGCTTCAGGGGCTTTTGGGTGTTTTTGTTGAGGTGTTTGGGGGTTTAGGGGCTTGGGTTTTGGGGTTAGGGGTTCAGGGGTTTGGGGTTCAGGAGTTTAGGGTTTTGGGGTTCAGGAGTTTAGGGTTTTGGGCTCAGGGGGTTTTGGGTTTAGGGAACTGGTATGGAATGTTTAGTAGAAGGTTTCCCTTTCAAGGCGTCCTGCGAAGGCCTGTAAAGAGGGAGGGGGGACGTGGTATGATGTTGCCTACTTGGAGGATGAGGGGACTTAGTAAGTAAGGTTATAAGTCCCCTAATTGGGGTTATAAGTAGAGGTACCTCATTTATATCCCTACTTACCAAGTCACATGATCCTCCAAGTAGGGCTAAGGTTTTACGTGGCTTGCCAGGTTTGGAGCAGGGGCACCTTGAAGAATGAGCGAACTGAGCTGGTAGGTTTAGGGTTTAGGGTTTAGGGCCAAGTAAAGTTCTAAGTACCCTAAATGAGGTTACCCGGCTTAGATGCCTAAATAGAACCCAGTTGCGAATACCGAGTCCTTGATGTTTTTTTCATTCGGGTTCTCAGAGAGCTCAACGTCCTGTACTTCAGGAGTAGGTCTTATACCATCGTCAGCTGCCTGGGTGTTGGATTTTGGGTTTTAGGGTTCAGTGTTTCCCGCATTTTAATTCGTCGCCAGAACGCATATGATGAATTATATATCCCTGGTCAGATCAGGCGAAACAAGTTCCGGAACGAAAACACAGGCTCCCTCATTCGTTCTTCTCGACGAGGGGCAGCCCGAAGTGAAGCAGATTCCTGTCTGCAGCCGGAGGTTCGCAGGGTAGGAGGCCGAAGGCAACGCTCCTTTTGCCAGACTTCTCTGCAGCCACGGCGTGTCTTAGGGATACTTAGACATACTTTTTAATTTTTGGCTACTATAAACCCTAAGAACCAGCTCAAATTATAATTTTTGCTAGGGGTCTAAGTTCAGTATAGGTGTTGCTGGAGCCCCAAGATCGCGGTCGCGGCCGACGAGATCCAACCGAGGTCTGCCGAAGCCGAAGCGATGCAAAAGGTCGCTCTGAAGACACACATGGGTTCTACGTATGGGTCGCTTTTTATAAGACTTACCTATACAAAGCCTACTATATTATATGGGTGTGTATATAAACACTAAAACACAAAACTTCTCGCATATGCATTAGATATGACGAATACTCTAAGGTCGCTTTGAAGACGGTGGTTTTCATGGGCTCCGCCCGCAACGTGGTTCCTCCCTGGGGTGGCGACGCGCGGTTGGGCGACCGCGTTTTGAAGCACGTGCTCAGCGTTCTGAAGGCCAGGGACGAGGCCTACGGACAGGACCGCTTTTCTTACCAAGGTCGCGATAATTTCCATGATACAGTACAATTACGAGCCTGACTTTTATGATTCTTATGACCAGTACTGTCAAGACTATTATTGTTATCATGAGCAGAAGCGGCAGGTGTAAGCCACAAGTGCTTTCATGGTAATCTAAATTGGCTCCTGAAGAGTCCCACCAGGCCTCCATGAGTAGCAGTATTACCTCCTACTGCTACTCTTTCTCCTTCCTCTTCTCCTACTCCTACTCCTCCTGCTGCTACTACTACTACTACTACTACTACTACTACTAGTAGCAGGACTACTATGATAACCCTTCCTACTGCGGACAGGACCAAGTCAGCCATGACGTTTCCGTTTTCGACCCCGTCGAGGTCTTCGGCCCGGGCGGGGCGCTTGAAGGCGATGGCCACCTCACTACGCCACACTTCTTCCTTAAGGCCACTTGGAGGTTCATGGGTAGTAATACTATAAAGGGCCCTGAACCCTATTCTATTTATTAAGGCCCTATTAATGGAGGTTCATGGGTAGTTATAACTGGGGTTATAAGTAGGGTTTAGGGTTTAGGGTTTAGGGTCATACTATAAAGGGTCCCTGAACCCTATTCTAATCATTAAGGCCCCTATTAATGCAGGTTCATGGGTAGTTATAACTGGGGTTATAAGTAGGGTAGCTATACTTATAGCCCGTATTAGGGGACTTTTAACCCCACTTACAACTACCCACGAACCTCCAAGCAGCAACCTAAAGGGGTTTGGAGCATTTTGGACTTAGGTCTTAGGGCTTGGAGGGATTTGGCTCTAGGGTTTAGACACTACTTCTGTCAGGCTGGCACAAACCCCAAGATGGATGAGATGCATCTCGGCTGCTGAAGAGGGCCTTAGTACTCACGAAACCCTAGACTACAGGGCTACAGGAACCCTAAACCCCTAAACCCTAAACCCCTAAACCCTAAACCCTAAAGGAGGTAAAGGAGAGCTACTGGGAAGCTCAGGCAAGCCACCATCAAGGCGGCCGATGGTTACGTGGTGGTCACAGCAGAGTATAACCACTCTTTGCCGCCTGCGCTGACCAGCTTGATGGGACATTTCGGTGGATCGAACTACAAGTGCAACTATGCCGCTCTTGAAAATGACGTTTAGCATGATATAGTATACTAGAGCCTTGCATCGCATTATTTTGTATTGCATGGTCTTTAGGAAGGAAAAGAAACACATTGGGAATTTTTTGGCTGCCAGAGCAGCCCAGGCAAGCCTTCCTGCATCGTCACCTACAGCCCCGGTCCCTGGGCAGCTGGGCTTTGGAATACCATACTTTAACACACTTTTTTTTTGGACCTGTTCCTTCAAGGAGGTATTATGATGTGAAAGTCTATGCCTTTTTTGGGGACCTGTTCCTTAAAGGAGGTATTCTGACATGAAAGTCTATGCCTTTTTTCTCCCTGGTTACTTCAAAGCCCCAGGCCGGCATGCGCGCAGCCATGGCGGCACGGCCTTTCCTTGCCGAGCTCGGCTGCATCCCCGTGAGTAAGCTGGCGGCCTTCCCTGCACCGAACCTAGGTAGGCCTTTGGGACATTATATATATATATATATGTATATATATATATATATGTGTATATATATATATATATTGTATTTTCCCTTATTGGGCTTAAGAGGATCTTTTTTACGAATATTTTTCGGAGGCTTTGAGGGGCCAACCTAGGAGCGACCTCTTCGATGAGGAGGGCGCACCCAAGGATCCCGAGGCGCGCATGCTGAAACAGCTACCGGCCATGGTGGGCGAGTTGGAGTGGATGGCGCTCGCAATGAAGAAGATGCGGGACTCCGCCGGGCTGCCCAAGTGAGACAGCAGCCGTGCCGCCTCTTCCCAGGGAAAAACTGTGTCGGTGGAAAGGGGAGTCATAAAATAAGTAGGAGAGACCTGGGTTTAGGCCGAATGCTTCTTTGGCGTCTTTCCATGCTATTTGTAGGGTTTGGGGTCATGCGAGGCTTTTGGAGTTTAAAGGGTTTCGGGGCCAAAGCCCTCAAACTTCAATTCCTTCTGTGAACCTCTATTGACGTGTCAGCAAGCATCTCCACAAAAAAACATTAGAATCCCGAATCTGAAGAAACTTCTAGAGAAAGAGTTCTCCATTTCCATCTTCAGCCGCTTATCCGACAGGACCCGTCTCCAGATTCCATCGTGGACCTTGCGCGACGTCGTCTCACAAGCCAGGCGGGCGCCTTCGACGGAGTTTGGGCTAGAGAGGTCCGGCTTGTTGCGTTTAGGTCCGGCGTTAACGCCGGGCTCGGGGTTTAGAGGCCGTTGTTGCCATCTTTATGCTCACATCTGGGGTTATAAGTAGGGTAACTATACTTATAACCCATACTAGGGGTCTTACAACCCCACTTAGATGACGGGACCCGGAGTTCTGTTGTTGCAATCAAACCCTAAACCCTAAACCTTAAACCCTAACCCCTAAACCCTAAACCCGAACCCCTGAACCCTAAACCCTAACCCCTGAACCCTAAACCCTAACAGTGATGACGGGACCCGGAGTAGGGGCCCGAAGAGTTATCATTCCTTGGCTCTCTGTGGCCACAAACGGGAAAGTGAATAGGGAGTCCCGCCTGTAACCTGAACCTTTATAGAACTCTTCTAGAAGCCCTTAAAGGGGACCCGACTCTAGAACCCTCCAGCCTTTAGAAGGGAACCCCCTAAACCCCAACCTTAAACCCTAAAACCCTAAACCCTAAAACCCAAAACCCTAAAACCCTAAACCCTAAAACCCTAAACCCTAAAACCCCAAAACCCTAAACCTTAGACCCTAAACCCTAAACCCTAAACCTTCTTACACAAGCCTTTTTTGCCTTCTCAAAGGGGACTGGAACTCGCCCCTTATAGGAGCCCGGTTCTCGCCATGAAGGCCCCTGCTTGGAGGTTCATGCATAGTTAGTTATAAGTGGGGTTATACGTCCCCTAATATAGTGTTATGAGGTTCCTTACAAGGGTTCTATAGGGTTTAGGGTTTAGGGTTTAGGGGTAGTTATACGTGGCGTTCTAAGTCCCCTAATAGGGGGTATAAGTATAGCTACCCTACTTATAACCCCAGAAAAAACTACCCATGACCCCAAAACCCTAAACCCTACCTATAACCCCAGATACAACTACCCATGAACCTCCAGTAATAGGGGCCTTAATGATGAGAATAGGGTTCAGGGGCCCTTTATAGTATTACTACCCATGAACCTCCAAGTGCAGCCTCACCACATCCAAAGAGCTCGAGGATCTCGGCCATGAGGTCGCAGACAAGGGCCCAGAGCCCGGAGAATGCGGCCGTCGTGTGCTCTACTAAAAGAACAGACTAGATTTTTTAAAGGGGGTAGAGTATGGTAGCTTACATATAGACGTACATATGTAAGCACAGGTGTGTATATATATATATAGATATACATGTATTTCTACTGCACCCTTGGAGCTGTTTAGGGTTTAGGGTTTAGGGAATGGGGCATTGGGGGGCGTAGGGCTTCTTTTGGGTTTAGGGCAGCAGAGGTTGAGAGTTCAGGGCTTTGGGGTTTAGGATTTAGGAAATTTAGGGTTTAGGGCCTAGGGTGCTTTGAGTTTAAGGGCTTTAGAGCGGGGTTTGCGGCTGAGGAGTTGAGCAGTGCGGGGCGACTCAGAAAGGAACAATTTCAACCAGAAGGCTTTAGCAAAGGGGCCTTAATAATTAGAATAGGGTTTTGGGGTCCAGTATACTATAATTATATGAAGGAAGCCCCAATTTAGGCTCCTACGTTTGTGAGTTTCGAGATTATTTTTGGAGACTTAGAGTTGAGGGCTTTGTTGAGTATGCTGCACCCGATTGGAAACGGAGAAGTCTGCAAACATGTCTGTAAAAACCCCCGGAGCTGGTGTGCTGCGACTGATGATATAGATCCTGCAGTACCCGTAATACGGAATGTATAGAAATTCCCATAGTTTAAGGTCCTTAAGGTACTGCAGGATTTATATCATCAACAGTAGCGTTTAGGGTTTAGGGTTTAGACCGTAGCTTCTGACAGTGGCAACCCGCATGCCCTGAAAAGCGATGTTCCGAAACTGGCGTGAAGCAGCGGCAGACTCAGAAGGAAGGACGCCCGAAGCCGCAAACCCTGAAGCCCTAAACCCCGCAACCAAAAACATAAGCCCTGAAGCCTTCAAGCTTGAAGCCCCCAAGCCCTGAACCCTAAGCCCTGCAAAAGCCTAGGCCTTAAAAGCCTAAAGGCCTAAGCCGGCTTCTCTTCTTTGCTGAGGCTTGGCTTCCTTCGCTGGACCTTTCTGCACCGGCTTCGGCGCAGGCCTTCTCAGTGGGGGTGGCAAGGGTTTAGGAAGTTTCCGACGTGGGAATGAGGACAAGGAGATCTTGCACATTTATACATGGCCGGGTGGAGGCGGATAAGCTGTGACCAGTAGAAAGTGCAAAGACACAAAACACGCGACAACCTGATGGCTCAATGCTTGTAGCTGCTGCTGAATCTCGGCCATTCCGAAGATGATTCCGGCAGGGGACATATGAGGTAGGGTGCATGTTCAGGATGTCGAAATTGTGTATATAAGGCTCCGTATGACGCTGTGTCTTGAGGGGAAGACTTTCTGTCTACCCTGGGCTACCCACAACGATTAGTCGGGACATGCTTGAAGCCAGTATCCAGGCCCCCATCCCTAAACCCTAAACCGCTTGCTGCAGGCGAGTATGCTGCTCTCTGGTCAGAGGCCGCTCGACTTCGCGTAAATTCGTGGCAGTTTGAGATCCTGAAGATGCCGTGCACCCTGCCCCGCTGCTTGAGGACCCTGTTAGGCAGGCACCCTCAGCTGCAGCTGGTGAAATGGTATCTACATGTGAAGAGATACTTCGCAGGTCCTGGCTGCGGACGTCTTTGAGACTTTCAGCAAGGTGCCATCTCCTGCAAGGTAGAAACAATGTCCGGAATTGCCGAAAGGGTTCGTCAAGGAGGGTTAGCCTCGTTCGGGCATGTATGATCCCGCTTCTTCTGGGTATATCACGAGCATTTTGTTTCTATGAACCTGACCCATGATTCCCTCATGTAGACTCTGCTTGAACGGGATCCTTGTCATCAAGCCTCCTCAAGACATCTTCGCAGCCCATGAGCCCTCCACATCAAGGAGCAAGACTGTTCCTTAGGTTTCCTTACAAGTAGAGCTTCGAACAACGCCCCGAAGCCCCAGTCAAAACATTCAGGCTGCTACGGTGCGTAGTAGGGTTTTAGATCCCAAACACTACACTTTGCGAATGGCTTCTGGAACAAAACGCTAAACCCCAACTGCCCGTGGATGTGCCCAGGAACTCCAATATCCCTTAATTAAGGAACATTAAGGATCCTACTATAATTTAAGGTATATTCCTTAATTAAGGAACATTGGAGTCTCTGGGTGGAGAGTGCCCTTCCTGGGGAGCTGGGCGCAGGCCGCGCCGCAGGAGCTGCCCGAGCTGGGGCGGCGCTTCCGAGTGGCATGTCCGAATTCTCTTACGCCGTTTAGGGTTTAGGGTTTAGGGTTTAGGCGAGGGAAGGGGATGTTAGAGGTTTCTTATCGAGTTCTTATGGGGTTCTCAGAGGGTTCGGTAAGGTTCTTGTAGGGTTCTTGAGGGTTTTAGAGGGTTCTTATATGGTTTCGTGGTGTTACTATTTAGGGTTACGATACAGCAAAGGGTTTCAGGGTTCGAAGAGAGTGGCCCGATGATAGCTTGAACTGGGTGTTGGTTGATCCAAAAAGGCTTTATAATCAAAGTATAGTATACCCCAAAACCCTATTCTAATTGTTAAGGCCCCTACATTAGATTATTGTATAGGACCAGGAGGAGATACTACGACTAATTCTTCAGACGCGACTCAAAATTGTGGTCCCATGTAGAGCCCTGAAACAAAAAGCCCAGAATCCCCTTATGCAGCCCGAGAAACCCGTGATCAAGCTCTCTAGACCCGTGTGACTTTGTGAGTAAGGTTACAAGTACTCTAGTACGAGTCATAATTAATGAACCCTAGTTGCTAAGTCCTATGATCCGCAAAGCACCCTAAAGGCCCTAAACCCGAAACCTTTAAAGTACCCCTATAGATCCCTTACAGGGACCCCTACACCCTAGCTACTATGTCCCATGATCTTCTAAGGAAGCCCTCGTATTACCCTACCCAGACTTTCGGGAGGATCTAAACAGTAGATCGCCTAACTTGTGACCCCTTGGGCTACACTAAAGGTAACTTTACAGGAACCCCCCTTACGGAACCTCTACTTTGTGGATCGTCCTAGGTGCGTGGCCAAGGACTTGCAAGCCTCCTCAAACCCTGTCTTTCCACTTTCCAAGACCTTCGTAGAACCGTAAATGGGTAGGTCTCTAAATTAGGGTCCCGTTTTAGGGTCCCTTTTGTAAGGGTGCCGTAGTATTTGAGGGACTTTAGAAGGGACCTAATTTAGAGAACTACCCATATAGTAGCCCTTATAGTACCCTTATAGGAACCTTATAGAGACCCCGATTGGACCCTGTGAGGAACCTTAAAAAGGAACCCGAATTTAGAGAACTGCTCAAGAAGCACCATAAACCCTAAACCCTAAACACGACACCCTGAACCTACACCCTAAACCCTACACCCTCACCCTACACCCTCACCCTAAACCCTAAACCCGAAACCCTAAACCCTAAACCCTACATTCGACACCAGGAAGCCTTCCTGGAGCCCGGCGCCGGAAGGGCGCCGATCTCCGCCTTCCAGGACTTCCAGGGCCGAGTTCCCAAGGCGCCTTCCTTTCTTCTTAGGGGTTGGCTACTATAAACCCTAAGAACCAGCTAAAATTATAATTTTTGCTAGGGGTCTAAGTTCAGTATAGTCTTTTGGGGGTGGGGGGGGGAGTTCTTTAGGGATTGAGAAAGTTTAGGGGTCTTACAGGGTTCTTATAGAGTTCTTTTAGGGGTTTAGGGTTTTGGGGAAGTTTAGGGGTCTGATAGGGTTCTTTAGAGGTTTTCTGTGGGGGCTTACGGTTCTTATAGGGGTTCTTTAGGGGTTTTCTATGGGGGGCTTAGGGTTGCTATAGGGTTCTTTAGAGGGTTGTCTATGGGTTTTTCGGTTTAGGGTTCTTATAGGGCTCTTTATGGGTTTTCTATGGCGGGTTTGTATCTTTATTGGTTTTCTACGGGAGTTTCATATAGGGTTCTTTATGGGTTTCCTATGGGGGGGGTGTATCTTTATGGGTGTCTATGGGGGTTCGTATAGGGTTCTTTATGTGTTTTCTTTGGGGGGTGTTGTATCTTCATGGGTTTTCTATGGGTGATTCGTATAGGGTTCTGTATGGGTTTTCTATGGGGGGCGGGGGTTCTTCTAGGGTTCTTTATGTAAGTCTAGAGAGTCTAGGAATAGGCTTTAGGGTACACGATACTATAGCTTGTATGGGTTGGTGAGTTCCTGACAAGAGCTCCTATATCAAGTTTTCTTGAGGGTCTGGCGCTAGTTGGGGGTGTAGGGTTGGTTGTAGGCTCTGTTAGAGGTTTATGGTGTGCTTATGGGGATCTTGTATCATGTAGCTAATGTTATCAAGGCTAATAGAAATGTATAAAAAGTTCTTGGTTCAAGTACAGGGGCCTGAATAGGTCTTCAACGGGAGCCCAATACCCCGTCAGGATTTAGGGTTATTCCATCCCCCACAATCCACAAAATCGAACTTTCTCCAATCGACCCAGGTGGTCCCACTATCATAGAAGCTGAGGTAATGATTAATCGTCTTCCTTAGGGCTCCTTATTATCATTATTAGAGTATAATCTACCCCAAACCCTAATCTAATTATTTCTGCGCCTACACTATTCCCTTAAAGCATCTGAAAACTATGGAGTGTCCCGTAATACGAGTTACTTAGAGTTTCGTGGGACTTAGTAACTAGGGTTATGAATAAGGTAACCAGACTTATGATTACTTATAACCCCAATTAGGGTACTTATAACCTTACTTACTGAGTCCCATGATCCTCCAAGTAAGGTATGTCCCTGAAGAAGGAGGCCTCGCAATCTCTTGGTCCAGGTGGTCTGCACTAAATCTTATGGAACCCATAGAGTAGCGCCTTGCTGCAGCCTTAAACCTACGCATAACTTAAAAATCCCATGCGATCCGCCTTGTCTCAAAAAACCTAACCAAGAAAACTTTAAATCCTAAAGCCCTAAAGCCCTAAACCTTAAGCCCCGAATCCTAAAGCCCTAAACCCCTCAACCTTAAGTCTTGAATCCTAAAGACCTAAAAAAACCCTGCACCCTTAAACCCTGAATCCTAAAGCCCTAAAACCCTACAAACCCCCTCAACTTTCAAACCCCCAAGCCCGATGCCAGGTGGTCCCACTACTCCGGCGCTTGAATCTCCAGGGCTCGTCGAGCTGACTGCGTCAAGCAACAAAAAGAGTAATATGGGGGGAGGGCCTAAGTTTCTTAGAATTTAGGGTTGAGGGTTTACATGTTATAGGGTTTAGGGTTTACATGTTATAGGGTTTAGGGTTTAGGGTTGAGGGGTTTACATGTTATGTTTATCGCAATAATATTGTGAGGGGCCTAAATGATTACCTGTACTATTTTGGGTGGTTCCTTATTATAGCTATAGTATAAACTAGCCCAAAACCCTGTTCTAATTCTTGAGGCTTCTACAGTAGCACAGAAGCCTGGAGGGCTCAGATGCCTTAAGGGATTTTGGGCTTAGGGGTTTGGTGATCTAGGGCTTAGGGATTTGGGGCGTAGGTTTCTTTAAGGGATCTAGGGGTTTAGGTGCAGGGATCTAGGGATTTAGGGTTTAGGGCCTTTGAGGGTTCTAGATGGATTCTATACTAGGGGGTTTAGGCTACTTACAGGGTCATGAGACTTGGTAACTAAGGTTATAAAATGAGGTGATTATAGCTACAATCGCTTATATTTTTGGCAAAGTAATCATCTAACCTTACATACAAAGTCCAGGTAGGCCTTGGTGAGACCTTTATATTATCCCTTATTGGCCTTTAGAGGATCTGATTTTGCGACCACTGTTTCAGAAGTTGTCCATGGCGAACCTCGCCGGGTTTCTTGAAAAAGGGATCCGTGGGGTTCGATTGATTCGATGGTCAATATAGAGTAGAATGCCCCCAAACCCGATTCTAATTATTAAGGCACCTACATTATATTGCCTCCAGGTGCCCTGGCGCGCGAGAAGCTCATCAGCTCGTCCCTTCAGGCTGCAAAAGCCGGAGCTCGTCAAGGGAGCTGTGCTTGGGAGGAGTTCCGTTGGGTGTAGGGTTCTAGAGGGCTTATTAGAGGATTCGATGAGGGTGTCTTAACAAGGGTTTTAGAAGGGCTTTGATCATCCGGGCATTTGGCTTTTACAGTGCTAAGTTCAAGTTACCACAACATTTCAAGATAATTCAAGCATGCTCCCTACATACTGTACATCCTTGTTACGAGAACTGAATGAAGTTGCTGTGAGAAGACCCCCAGAGTATTTGTCCGACTGATCAAGTAACCAGGCGTGGGTTCTGCGGTTTAGACTTTCAGCATGTGGGATGTGAAGAGTTTGCGGGTGTAGGCCCTTGTGCTTATGTGGGCTGTGGGCCTTCGAGGGGGGGGGGTGGAGGTCAGGGTGTTCGGAAGGAATGCTGAGATATCATCATGTAGGGCTTTTTGGGGACTTACGTTGAGTCGCCATGATGTGGATATATATATATATATAGAGAGAGAGAGAGAGAGAGTGAATCGCATGCTTTCTGTCTATCTGCTGTATTATTGTGACTCAACTAAGCTCTTTCCCGATAAAAAAACAGCACGCAATAGTTAAGCATCCTGCACCACCCTAAACCCCAAACCCTGACCCTTAGTAAGAATCCCACAAGACTCCTCGCCCCGTAGTGTGGGGCCGAAGCTCAACGCCAAGCCGATTTAGGGAATCAGGTTGTGGCCCTCAGGCCTAAGATTTATCTTCTTGCGCTTCCGCATCTAGTGTGGGGTTTAAGGTTGAGGTTTCAGACCTGTGGACATGTCCGTTGGGCTTAGTTTACGGGTTTAAGATGGCAAGTATCTTTGGGTTTCAGGATGTAAGCCTTATAAGGCTTGTTTAGGGCCTCTGCACTGCTAGAGACGCCTGTATAATTCCCAACATTATTCCTTAAGGTTCCTACAAACAATTTCGTACCGTAAAATATGCCCGGAGACCCTTTTCTATCGTTAAAGCCTCTATAGTAGACCCTTGTAGCAACCCTTCTAGAATCCGTTTAAACGAACCCTGTTTTAAGTATTAAGGCGCCCATACCCTAAACCCCAAACCCGAAACCGGAAGCCCTAAACCCTAAACCCTAACTGCTCTTTTAGGCCTTTCCGGTGTTTCTGTCAGGCCGAGATCGATGCCATGCGATCCCTGCGTGGCACAGGGCTGCTGATCTCCTGACGCTTTGGAGGAGGCGCCTCGCGAATAATCTAGGGGCCATATATAGAGGCCTGAATAATTAGGATAGGGTTCTGGGGCCCATTATACTA
>CAJNDV010034743.1:3183-16181 GCA_905221635.1 Symbiodinium sp. CCMP2456 | reverse complement strand
GGGCCGGTAGAGTAGGGTTGAGGATTCTCTGGTGGCGGCTTGGGGGCTTCAGGTTTTTTAGGGTTTAGGGTTTAGGGTGTAGGGAGCCTTAATGATTAGTATAGGGTTTTGGGCTTCCTTTAAGGGGTTCCTTAAAGGGTTCTATAAGGGCTACTAGAAGGGTTTAGGGTAAAGGGGTCTTAATAATTAAAGTAGGGCTTCGGGGTCTTTTGTACTAATTATAACAAGGAGCCCCCAAAATAATATTGGTAATTATTTAGACCCCCCATATTAGGGTGTTCCGGCCTTGAGAATTGACTGTCGACGGCTGTAGGGTTTCCGCAGGAATGAGAGAGACAGAGAGAAAAAAAAACAGAGAGAGAGAGAGAGACGGAGAGAACTACGGTTGATGATATAAATCCTGCATTACCCATAACAAGGAATATACCATAAATCCCATCCTTAAGGTAATGCAGGATCCCTAAACCCTACCATGATTCCCATAGTTTAGGATCCTTAAGGTAATGCGGGATTTCTATCATCAACAGTATGCTACCAAACCTTGTTGGGACCTTAGCTCGAGGGTTTAGGGTTTAGGGTTTAGGGTTTAGGGTTAAATATCCCCACAAAACCTCATAGATTGCCGGCAGGACCCTTAAAGGAACCCCTAAAAGCAAAGCCGCCAACAGAAGGGTAAATCCTAAACCCTAATCTAGACCAACCCCCAAAAAGGACGCCCAAAGGAACCCCCAGAGGCACCCCAAAGGAACCCTAAACCCTAAACCCTAAACCCTACACCCAAAACGGTTTAGGGTTTAGGGTTTAGGGTTTAGGGTTTAGGGTTTAGGGTTTAGGGTTTAGGGTTTAGGGGCCCTTGAACCCAACTTCTTCAAGGCACTTCGTGACCATCATCCCGAGGGCGTTCAGCCCCCAGAGGCCGAGGAGGTAGAGGAAGAGGATCCTTTCAGGTTTAGGGTTTACTTTAAAGGTGTAGGGATTTAGGGTTTAGGGTTCAGGGTTAAGGGTTTAGGATTTTTTTTAAAGTGTAGGGTTCAGGGCTGAGGGCTCCGGGTTCAGGGTTTAGGATACTTTAAAGGTGTAGGGATTTAGGGTTTAGGGCTCCGGGTTTAGGGTTTAGGATACTTTAAATAAAGTGTAGGGATTTACGGTTTAGGGTTTGGGGTTTAGGATTTTTTCAAAGTGTAAGGATTTAGGGTTTAGGGCTTGGGGCTTAGGGTTTAGGGTTTGGGGTTTAGGGTTTAGGATTTTTTTAAAGTGTAAGGATTTAGGGTTTAGGGTTTGGGGCTTAGGGCTTAGGGCTTAGGGCTCAGGGTTTAGGATTTTTTAAAGTGTAAGGATTTAGGGTTTAGGGTTTGGGGCTTAGGGCTTAGGGCTTCGGGCTCAGGGTTTAGGAATCTGTGAAAGTGTAAGGATTTAGGGTTTCGGGCTTAGGCTTAGGGCTTTGGGCTGAGGGTTTAGGGCTTAGGGCTCAGGGTTTGCGGTTTTGGATTTAGGGTTTAGGGTTCAGGGCTTAGGCTTTAGGGTTTTGGATTTAGAGTTGGGGTTTGGGGTTTAGGGTTCAGGGCATACGGCTTGGGGGTTTAGGGTTTAAGGTTCCTTTGAGGGGATACTTTAAGGGTTCCTCTTAAAAAAACCCTTTTAAGGATTCTGTCATGGATCCTGTAAGGGATCCTTGATGAGGGGTTTAGGGTTTAGGGCATTTTGGGCTTGGGGTGTATATTCAAAGGGCTTAGGGTTTCACGGCTTAGGGTTCAGTACAGGTCTTAGTGTTTAGTATAGGGCTTAGGTCTTATAGGAATGATGAAAGGCTTCAGGGATTCAGGGATTTAGAAAAAGCAGGAAAAAACATCCCTTAGTAGCATGCGGCTTTGAGCCCCTAGACCCACCCTAAACCCTAAACCCTAAACCCTAAACTAAACCCTGTACCCTACTCTCCCAGCACAGCCGAAACCCTGCAGTTACAGCCCCACTTTGATAATATGGGGGCCTGAATCATTAGCAAAGGGTTTTGGGGCCCTTTATACTATAGTTATAATAAGGAGCCCCAAAGATAGTATTAGTATTTATTCAGGCTCCTCTATTAGGCCTAGCAATTAGAACAGGCTTGGCGTTCAGGGTTTAGGGTTTAGGGAGAAGGGTTTAGAATGTTAGGCCTACTATCATGGGCCTATAAACCCTAAACCCTAAAACCTAAACCCTAAACCCTATTAATTGGAACCAGCTTTGGGGCAGAGTATGCTGTGACTAGAATCACGAGCCCCTAGCGGAATGTATAGCATTCCGATCTTTTCCCACCCCCGTCTTGCAAACCTGACGCGGTTCAGGCCCAAGCTGAGGGTCATGTAGGGGCCTTAATAATTAGAATAGGGTTTTGGGCTCCTTTATAGTAAATAGGGAGCCCTATAACTGTAATATTGGTAATGGTTTGGGCTTCTATATCAAACCCCAGAACCATACGAAAACCTGAAATCGAAGGGAAGGGCAGTGCAGGGCAGGCAGGGTATGGCGGTGCAGGTCGGCTTTTCGTCATTGATTGCAGAAGCCACCTGACCTTGAGCTTGGGTTTAGAGTTTAGGGTTTAGGGTTTAGGGTATAGGGTTTAACAGAAGGTGGGCGGCCCGCCTCTGCGGGAACCATTCCCTTCATGCAGCAGAAGGACCGGAACTAGGCAGGAAGGTGGTCCCGGCAGTACTGCAGTACTGCACCAAGTCGAGTTTGATAGGTTTTCAGAGCCGCGATTCTTCCGTCAATCGGGTCAGGAGTCGAGCACGTTCTCGGGAACTGTCGATCCTAACATTTCGATCTCCCATGCTCCTTTGCACACGGGTTTAAGGGTTTAGGGTTTAAGGATTTGAGGTTTAGGGTTTAGGGTTGGGGGAAGAAACTTCAACCTGAACCCTGAAAGCCCGGGCCCTCGTAGTGGGGTTTGATTTCAGGCCCAACCGCTTCCTCTTTAGGGTTTAGGGTTTAGGGTTTAGGGTTTAGGGTTTAGGGTTTGGGTCATGTGCCGAGGCTCGAATCCAGCGTCCAGTTGTGGAGCATCAAGACGGAATCCTGGTTGGGGGATCGTGGGTCTAAAACAGTCCTTGGAGGGTGGGTTTAGGGTTTAGGGTTTAGGGTTTAGGGTTTAGGGTTTCGGGTTTAGTGCTAGTAAGGAAGCCGTAAGTAGACTTATTAGTACCCTAAAAGGGATCCTATGTGGGGTTCTGATACTTATAAGTCTATTAAATAACTACTTACTAAGTCTACCGACCCTCCGAGTAGGGATCTTGGCGTGTAAGAATGTCAAGCTTAGTTTCACCTAAACCCTAAACCCTAAACCCTAAACCCTAAACCCTCCTGAACTCTGATCCCTCTGGGGTGGAGTTGCCTATCCCCTAACCCAAAGTGCACGAATTCGCGTGAATTCCGCTCCTTGAGGCAGATGGTTCATAGTGCACAAGGTTTAGGGTTGTGTACTATTGGCATGGCTAGATGGATAAAGAGAGAGAGAGAGACAGATACAGATAAACGGAAATTCCCAGACATAGCCACTTTACGACCTGCTAGCCGACTCCCCGGATTCTCTCAACTCAGATCCTGCCAGCCCTAAACCCGAAACCCTAAACCCTGAACCCTAAACCCCTAAACCCTAAACCCTGAACCCTAAACCCTAAACCGCAACCCCTAAACCCTAAACCCTGAACCCTAAACCCTAAACCCTGAGCCGTTCAAGGAACCGCCGTATTCTCGTAGACGTGGCCGACGTCGTCACCCGGGATGGACGCTGCGATGGGCATGATCTCAGAGCTTCGGTCTGTTCTCCAGTTCGGACTCAAGGCTTTGGGCTTCAGGGTTTCGGGGTTTAGGGCTTTAGGGTTTAGTGGTTTAGGGTTTAGTGGTTTAGGGTTTAGTGTTTAGGGTTCAGGGTTCAGGGTTTAGGAATTAAGATTTAGGATTTAGGGTTAGGGCTTCGTGTCTTTGGTTTTTTCTAAGTTCAATGTGGACTTTCACTAGGCTTTAGTTTGGGGTGTAATTAGGGTTTAGGTGAACGAAAATTGAATACAAAAAATATCATCTTGATATCCAGAAATAGAAGAAGTATGCACTCTAACGAACGAACAAACAAACTGACCACACAATAGTCTCCGCATGCGAGGCACCACGCAGGCAGTGACGATGAGGCCATAGATTCCTTCCGTCCCCACAACCTCAGTTTGCAGGCAATCAAGCCAAACAGCTTCAACATCGCTATGAAACCCTCGTAGAGCCCTATACAATACGTATAGAGTCCTGATGATTACACGTATAAACCCTTATAGAATCGGGCGTGCTAGACCCTAAACCCTAAACGCAAACCTCTAGGATACTTCGGCTTTAGCCAGGGTTTGAGGTTTGCTTGACGGGTACTGTAATGGTACTATACTACGGTTCCTGCACTAGAGCAATACAAATAGCGTTCCTTTAATGTTTGGGTCTTACCATGAAGGTTTTCAGGAAGCCCCGTTAGGTTTAGGGTTAGAGTTTAGCTTAGGGTTTAGGGTCTGAGTTTATTTGGGATTAAGTTTCGGGGTTTAGGGTTTGGGGCTGCCGATTTGAATCTATTTCGGGTTAGGGTTTCGGGTTTAGGTTTAGGGTTTAGGTGATAGTCTATTTAGGTTCAGGGGCTGAGTCTATTTAGGGTTTAGGATCTGAGTCTATTCGGTTTAGGGTTTAGGGTTTAGGGTTTAGGGTTTAGGGTTTAGGGTTTAGGGTTTAGGGTTTAGGGTTTAGGGTTTAGGGTTTAGGGTTTCATATTCCCCGCGTATGGCAGTTGTTCAAGACACCTGTCTCTAGAAAAGCCATACTGCGGGATCTCCTTGTAAGGTAGTGTTTCATCAAAGGTCCCTGCCTAGAAATGTGCTTTTGGACAAATCCCACGTCCCACATAGGCTTCTTCTGTTCATGTGGTCTTTGTGCGCCTACTTGTGGTGCAATTCCTTCAAAGTTCCTTTCAGGGTTCCTTTAAGGGCTCCTTCACCCTAAACCCTATTTAACTCCTAGTGCAATTCCCTTGAAGTTCCTTTGAGGGTTCCTCTAAGGGTTCCTTTAAGGGTTCCTTCAAGAGTTTCTCTAAAGACTCCTTTAAGAATTCCTTGAAGGGCTCCTTTAAGAAGGTGCCGGCCTGCAAAGGCTCAAGGGACGTGTCCCCCAACATCTTCTCCTGAAGGCATCGCAGGTTTCGATCGTTGTCTGTTCGGGATTTGAGGTTTAGGGTTTCCGGTTTGGGGTTTGGGGTTTGGGGTTTAGGGTTTAGGGTTGAGGGTGTAGGGTTTGGGGTTTGGGGTTTATGGTTTAGGGTTTGGGGTTTGGGGTTCAGGGTTTAGGGTTTAGGGCTTAGGACTTAGGGTGTAGAGGACGTGGGCACTTGCCATCCGATGATCAACGGCCTGCCTTGTTCAGGGGGCTCTTGAGAAATGCAAGTGCTTAGCTATTATGCTCTTCCTAAGGTTGTTTGCGGTTTAAGGTTTAGGGTTTAGGGTCTAGGGATCACAAATACAAGTTTGAGGTTGCGTTCCCCCAATGCCCGAAATGCCCAAAGCAAGCCACCGTCAACATGTCTCCTCGACGACAAACTGGATGCTGTTGACGAATCGCGCAAGAATGCATAGGAAGATGCCTGCGCGTGTCTGAAGGTGCAAATACAGTAGTAGTGACAACGGTCAGAACCAAAGGAATCGAAGAAAGACGAGTGAAGGTTACAACAGTAGCAGCCACAACAACAGCCACAATCCAGAGGTTCTTTACTACTGCTCGCTTGTAAATCGCAGTAGTTTTGACACTTGCATTCTTGACGCACTTGTTTATCGCGGCGAATCGTCAACGGAGAATCAGTTTTGAGAAAAATTGAAAAAAAGGCCTCCTGTAACACCCTGCTGACCCTTCATAGATTCCTAAAGTAGCACCTGAAATGCGGCATGTTGACAATGCCAAGCCGAAAACCCGAAGTCAAAGTCGCAAGCGCTGAGGCCCTAAACATTAATTTAGGATTTAGGGTTTAGGGTTTAGGGTTTAGGGTTTAGGGCTTGAGGTTCAGGGTTAAACCCTAAAATGTGACCTGTAGCGGCCTTAGAAATCAAAGTAGAACATTTATGTTAGACTATACCTCTATTGAGATGCCATAAGACCTGTCCCGAACACTATGCTAACTAGGTTGGCCCTTTAAAGCCTCTCCAAAAATGCTCGCGAATAAGATCCTCTTGAGCCCAAGTAGGCAAAGTATACATTTTATCCCAAAAGACCCCCTAAGCCACAATAGGGTTTGGGGTTCAGGGTTTAGGGTTTTTTTGGGATTTAGGGTTTAGAGTTTAAGCTTTAGGGTTTAGGGAACTCTATGCTAAGCACCGCCTAGTCCCTGTTCTGCGGCCGAGCTCGATGACGAAGTCTCCTCTGCGCTGAGGCTCGCAGCCTCAAGCAGAAAATTTTGGATTTTGACTTTGGGACTAAATCCTAAACTCTAAACCGAGCAGAGGACATCGCTGAAGTCTAAAGCCCTAAAGTTCCTTGAAGCCCTCAGCCCTAAACCCCAAGCCTTTTTTGGCTGAGGCCTGAGACCCTAAACCCTAAATACCCTAGACCTTAAACCCTAGCCGTGGCAAAGTTGAGAATTGACAGCTTGGGGTTTACGGTTTTCGGGCCTAGGGCCGAAGGCCTTGGCCCAAGAAAAGTCAAAGACTAATCCTCATAGAGCCCCTACTGGAGCCCCACCGTTTGTGATATGCATCCTGCATTACCTCAAGGACCCTACACTATGGGAATTATGTTGTATTTTTTAATTAAGCGGTAATGCAGGATTTATATCATCAACGGCCGAGCCCTTTTTGGAGCCCTTATGAACCCCTACACCTTCAACCCGAATCTAAACCCAAACACCTCGCGGAACCCTTTCATGCAGCCCTTTTCGGACCCTTAAAGAGCCCTCAAAGACGGAACCACTGTGCCCCTATGTGATGCCTTAAGGGCTCCTTTCGGGGCTCCCAAACCCTAAACCCTAGACCCTAAACCCTAAACCCGAAACCCTAAACCCTAAACCCTTCTAGCGGAACCACTATGTTCCTTTGGGGGAAGCCTCATGGAATGAGCAGGGCACGCCTTGCCGATGATCATGATCGCAAGGAACACCACCTGAACTTAGGGGTTTAGGGCTCAGGGTTCGGGTTTCTACGTGACGGGGGTTTAGGGCTTCAGGGTTTCCAACCTGAAGGGACTTAGGGTTTAGGGTTTAGGGTTAGGGTTTCCACCTGAAGGGGGTTTAGGGTTGAGGGTTTAGGCTTAGGCTCTAAGGTTCAGGGCTCTAGGGGCAAAGTTGACGGGTTTAGGGTTTAGGGTTTAGGCTCTAAGGTTAAGGGCTGCAGGGGGCAAAGTTGACGGGTTTAGGGTTTAGGGTTTTAGGGTTTAGGCTCTTAGGTTAAGGGCTGTAGGGCCTGGGAAAAGTTTAAGGGTTTGGGGATGATTAAGGGGTTTGGGGCAGAGCTTGACCCTAAACCCTAAACCCAAAGTTGAAAGAGTTCTTTGGGGGCTTACTTGGAGGGTCGGCGGACTTAGTGAGTAGTTATTTTATAGACTTACAAGTATCCTAACCCCCAGTAGGATCCTTTTTTCGTGTACTTTTCAGTCTACTTGCTACCTACTTACGAAGTCCCCCGACCCTCCCTAAACCCTAAACCCTAAACCCTAAACTCTAAACCCAAGTAGGGGGCCCTAGGTGTTTGTTTGGACCAAGGGCGTATAGCCAGGATGCCCTTTAGCTAAAGGAACCTGCAGTTGGGGAGTTTAGGGTTAGGGTTTAGGGTTTAGGGTTTAGGGTTTAGGGTTTAGGGTTTAGGGTTATATATGGTTTCTGTAAGGCTTCTACAAGGTATATAGACCTTCTCTAAGGCTCCTATAACCGTAACTACTTATCTGAAAATGTCCTAGATTTAGACCAGCAATAGTCTTAAGTAGGCCGAAATATACCCTGGTGTGATTGCTCTATGATTCATATAAACCCTACCTCACCCGGTCGATCTCCTAAACCCTAAATCCCAAACCCTGAAACCTACGTTTTCAAGTTTAGGCCCTGAACCCTACACCCTAAACCCTGAAAGTTTAGGGACGAATATCAACCCTGCCCTACCTCACCTGGTCTACTCTGTCGACACCCTAGATCCGAAACCCGGAACCCAGATTCTGCGGTGTGCGGCTCAGGCGTCTGGCTCAGGCCGGTTTGGGGTTCAGGGTTTTGGGGTTTACGGGGCTTGGAGGTTTAGAGGTTCGGAGGTTTAGGGCTTAGGGTTCAGAGGTCTTGGGGCTTACGGCTTGGTTTAGAGGTGGAAGGGTTCAGGGTTCAGGGTGTAGGGGTTTAGGAATCGCAAGCCCACTAAACCCTAAACCCCAAACCCGAAACCCTAAACCCAAAACCCAAAACCCCAAACCCCTAAGCCCTGAACCCGAAGAAGCCTAAACCCTAAATTACAGAAGCCACACAAAGGAGCCCAAAAAAGTTTAACGTTCCTCTGCGGGCTCTCATTGAAAGTATACGATTGGACCAAGGCTGACGGCTTCGAATCCTGAATCCCATAAGAATGAAAACCTAAAACCTAAAGACATCCCAAGGTCTCTAGGGGTTTAGGGGTTTAGGGCCTTTAGGGTTTCGGGTTGAGGGTCTTGAAGGGTTTAGGGGTTTAGGGTTTACCCACCGAAATCTTAAAACCGACCCCCCAAATCCCGAAACCCTGAACCCTAAACCCCTAAAGACCCAAACTTTAAACACCCAAACCCTAAACCCTAAACCCCAAACCTTCAGGATCCCCCAGGCCGGGTCACAAACATCCCCGACATCTGGATGTTGTTGAAACGCCGGCCCAGGAAAATGTAGCTGTTCACCTTTCAAGGAAACTACAGGTGGGGAGTTTAGGGTATACAGGGCTTCTATAAGGTGTATAGACCTTCTATAAGACTCCTATAACGGTAACTACCCGCCTGAAAATGTCCTAGACACCTTGGGAGCTTGTTATATCTGCCATGCTATCGTAGAATTGCTGTACAGCGAGCCTAGTATGTTTGAATCTAATAGCCACTGACGGAAGGGTTCAGAGGGGGTTCAGGGTTTCAGGTTTTAAAGGCTCCGCCTGGGAAGGTCACGTAAGTAGGTAGTAAGTAGAGCTATAAATATAGTGGTTGGGCAATGATACTCAGGACTCTATTCTCAGGACTTGGAAAGTAGGTAAAAGAAGAACTATAAACATCATCATGGAGGGGGCTATGATATTCAGAGTTCTATAAGAAAACTACTCGTAAAGGCCGCTGACACTCCAAGTAGATGTAGTGCTACAGTCTGTTTACAAGGACACGGGTTAGGGTTTCGGGGTTGTGTAAAGCACAAGCCGAAAAAACGAAAGCCTTGCACCCTAAGCCCTAAAAACCCTTAAAACCCCTAAAAACCCTAAACCCAAAGCACTAAATCCTAAACCCAAAGCCCTAAACCTTGAATCCTTGAGCTTGAGATGAGCCAGGCTGCTGCCACAAAAAGGATGATCGTGGAGCCCAGCATCAGCGCCGTGCCTCAAGCCCGAGACTCGAAACCCCAAACTAAACCCAGACCCTGAACCCTAAAGCGCAACAAAAGCTTCGGTGATACAAGCCATGAGCTCGGCTGCGTTTGCGTGTCGTTTCGTGCATGATTGGCGATGACCGAAACCCTGCACCTCGAGAATCAACATAAACCTCCGACAAACCAAACACGGTTTCGGGTTTAGGGCTTAGGGTTCAGTGACGGCCATTGCTCGTGACGCTCTCGCGATTCAACGCACCCCAAAACCCCAAACCCCTAAACCCCTGAACCCTAAAACCCTAAACTTGAACCCTAATCCCTCAAACCCGAAACCCCTGAACCCTAAACCCTACAACCACAAAACCTTAAAGCCTACTTGGAGGATCGGGGGACTTAGTAAGTAGTTACTTTATAGACTTATAAGTTTCATGACCCCACTTAGAGTCCCTTTTCTGATACTTATAAGTCTACTTATTACCTACCTACTAAGCCCTAAACCCTAAACCCGAAACGCCTCCCCCGACCCTCCAAGTAGAGTGACGAGAGGCTGTTGCCAATGTAAACCAGGCCGGTGAAAGACAGCACGGAGCCAATCAAATCGAGCATGGCGGGCACAAACCTTTGCTTTAAAGGTTTAGGTTTAGGGTTTAGGGTTTGGGGTTTAGGGTTTAGGCCTTAAGGTTTAGGGTTTAAGGTTTAGGGGTTATGGTTTGGGGATTAGGGTTTAGCGTTTAGGGTTTCGGGGTTAATATAGCGGCCTTAATAATTGCCTATACTATTTTGGGGTTCCTCATTATAAATATAATCTAATATACCCCAAAACCCTATTCTACTAGTTAAGGCCCCTACATCAGGGGTTAGGGGTTAGAGTTCAGGGCCTAGGATTGAGAGTGTTCTTGGCTTCTCGGTGCGGGTTTAGGGTGGCAGGGCGCATCTTAACTCTAACCCGCACTATGATTTAGCTATGATTTGTGATTAGCCCTAGACAGTAAACTGTTACAGGGACCTGGAATTAGATTCACGGTATACTTAATTACCCAGAGACCCTGCAATCCCTTAATCAAGGGTTATCCATTAAACTATGAAAGGAAGCCTCATTAATATGCTTAAAACCCTAAACTCTAAACCCTAAACCCTAAACCCTAAACCCTAAACCTTTAAGATGTGCAGTCTCCTTACTTAAGGGGTTTTGGAGTCTCCGGCTTTACTGATTTTTTCTAAGGACCTAAACCCTCAACCCCGGCCCTAAACCCTAAAGCCCTAAACCCCTAAACCCTAAACCCTAAACCCTAAACCCCCAAACCCCCCAATAGATCCCTTTGTAGAACCTTTAAAGGAACCCTAAACCCCTGAACCGTGAAGGGAGGGATTCGTTCTGTCCTAAGCCCCCGCAGTCCGAGAGCCCTGTTGTCCTGGCATCATGCTTGTGCCATCAGCGCTGACCCTCCAGTTCCCTAGGGTTTAGGGTTTAGGGTTTAGGGTTTAGGGGAGTTTGATCGATGTCCTCTGTTTCTCACGATGCCTGATCGCGAGAATTGGCCTCGCGCCTGCATTTTCTTCAGGCTCAATATCAGCCAACGCGAAAGGCACATCCAGCGTCGGCTTTGTCACCCCTGCATAGCAGCGCACAACCTTGAGAACAGCGGCGTTGCATTGTGACTTTGAACCGTCAACAAGCCACAGTGTTAACCCACTGTCGATGCTTGGCAGAGGGACTTGCAGTTCAGCACGGATTTCCCTTCCCAAGCGAGCGGAGCATGATTCCCCACCAAACATTTCTGCTTTTGTAGTTGTGTTGATGATGCTTGCCACCCACGGAAGCGTGGCACCGAAGTAAGTGTCTCTTTCCTGTTGTGCACTCAAGTCAGAACTTGTGTTGGTCAAGCTTTGTGCAGCAACTTGAGCCTTTGACCACGTGTCATAGTTGGGCATGGTGAAGTCTGGTGGCAGCGACTCAGCCATCTTCTGCACGAAGGCTTTGTCGCAAAATGACTTTGGGCAAGAGAGGGTAGACACTGGGCAACATACTTCTTTTACAAATGGACAATCTAGCAAACTGCGTGTAAGTTTGCTCACTGACGACTGTTGTGTGTTTGCTGTCTGCCGAAAGCCCTACAGCGACATCTCTGACCACGCGCATGATGAACCAGGGTTCGGCTTTTAGGGTTTAGGGTTTAGGGTTTGGGGTTTTGTTTTTGTTTTAAGTTTTCGTTGCTTGCGCTCTAAAGCCCGGTTGGGCAGGCTCAAACTGCTTTACTTAGGTTGAGGGTTCAGGGTTTAGGGTTTAGAGTTGAGGGTTTAGGAGTTTTAGGTTTCAGGGTTTAGGTTTTAAATTTTAGGGTTTAGGGTCTAGGGTGTTTAAGTGAAATTTCGGATAAACCTGTGTAGCAACCCGAAAGATTTGGGGGAAAGGCAGAAATTCAATAATCCCAAAACCCCACCACCCCCTCCCAAAGACAAATGCCCCCTAAACCCTAAACCCTAAACCCTAAACCCTAAACCCTAAACCCTAAACCCTAAACCCTAAACCCTCAAGCTCTCTGGCTCTAAACCCTCGAACCCTAAAACCCTAGAACCCTAAACCTTAAAACCCGGAGCCCTAAAACCCTAGACCCTAAACCCTAACCCTACTTCCTTGGAGGGTCGGAGGACTTGGCGTCCGACACTCCCCGAACCCAAGGCCCGACGGTTTAGGGTTTAGGGTTTGGGGTTTAGGTAGGGTTTAGGGTTGAGGGTTTCGGGTTTGGGGTCTAGGGTTCGGGGTTTAGGGTGTAGTGTTTAGGGTTTAGTGTTTGGGTGTTTAGGATTTGAGGTTTAGGGGTTTGGGGTAGTTTGGGGTTTCCGGTTTAGGGTTTAGGGTTTGGGGTTGAGGGTTTAGGGGTTTAGGGGGTTTAGGGTTTGGGGTTTAGGGTGTTTCGGGGCTTTAGTTTAGGGTTTGGGGTTTAGGGGGGTTTAGGGTTTGGGGTTTAGGGCCTTTAGGGTCATAGAGTTCGCAACATAGCCTCGGTTAGGTTTAGGGTTTCGGGTATACCCGGTCCTTGTTGGATACAGTTTTTCATTTTTGCTACAACAAAAGCGAAAAAGCATTAAGGATGAGCATGTTTAATATAGCCCCAGCAGATACCCAGTTTAGTTTAGGTGGCTTAGGGTCTATAGCTCAATAGAGGATGTAGTGTTGGGGGTTGTTGGATGGACAGGGTTCCTTCTTTCAGGCTTAGGGTAATGCACTTCTCAATACAAAAGCTTTAATGAAATACTGACTATATATATATATATACACTGGCCCGATTCTATCAAAGGCCCTTGCAGTAGGCCCTAAACCTTTAACCCAAGAAAACCCAAAGCCCTGAACCCTAAAAGCCCTAAAAACCCTAAACCCTGAACCCTAAACCCTAAACCCTAAAAACCTAAACCCTAAGAACCCTAAACACCTTAAGCCCTAAATCCT
>CAJNDV010034742.1:3717-28732 GCA_905221635.1 Symbiodinium sp. CCMP2456 | reverse complement strand
GCGTTACAGACTTCAGCTCCCTTCAAGTTCACCAAATTCGCATTTTGAAAATGCACAAATCTATGGGTGGACGTTGGCGTTACATACGTCTAGTCTCCTTTCAATTTAAGAATTCACAAGGCAAATCTACCCAAATCTGTGAGTGGACGTTGGTGTTACATACATCTAGTGAATCTAGTGTCCTTATAGTTTAAGGTTTTCAATACAATTTAAAGTTAGACAAACCTGGGGGTGGACTTTGGCGTTATATACGTCTAGTATCCTTTCAGCTTTAAGCGTGCGCAATGCAAAGATACTTAAATCTGTGGGTGGATATTGATATTATATACTTCTGGTGTCCCTTCAATTTAAGAATTTATGATTTCAAGATTTAAAAATCTGTGTATGGACCTTGGAATTAAATCCTTCTGTTATCCTTTCCATTTGAGAGCTCACAACAATACAAAGATTGGCAAATCTGTGGGTGGACATTAGAGATATATACTTCTAGTATCTTTTCAGTTTAGAAATATTTATAATATAAAGATATAGAAATCTGTAGGTAGACATTGGTATTATATACGTCTAGTATTCTTTCAGTTTAACAGTTTATAATATATATATATATATGAGGGGGCACGTTGTCGTTTCATACTTCTTGTATCCTTTGAATTGTCAACGCTTACAATAGAAAGATGCACAAATCGATGGAAGGACGTTGGCGTTACATACTTCTAGTGTCCTGTCAGTGTAACAGTTTAGAATACAAAAACACATAAATCTGTAGGTGGACGTTGGCTTTAAATATTTCTAGTATTCTTTCAGTTTGAAAGTCTACAATACAAAGATAAATAAATCTATGGAAGGACGTTGGTATTATATATTTCTAGTATCCTTTCAATTTAAGATTTTACAATTCAAAGATATTCAAATCTGTGGGTGGACTTTGGCGTTGCATGCTTCTAGTGTCCTTTGAGGTTAATAATTTATGATATAAAGATACCTAATTTTGTGGGAGCACGTTGGCGTTACATCCTTCTATTGTCCTTTCCATTCGAGAGTCTACAATTTAAAAATACCCAGGTCTAGGGGTGGACGTTGGCCCCACATACTACTTCTAGCGTCCTTTCAATTTAGAAGCTTATAATATAAAGATATACAAATCTGGGGGTGCACGTTGGCGTTACATACTTCTAGTGTCCTTTCAGTCTAGGAATTTCTAATACAAAGATAGACAAATCTGTGGGGGGGATATTGGCGATATATATGTCTAGTGTCCTTTTAGATTAAGAACTTATAATATAGAGATACTAAGATTGAGAAGGCTGGGCAAACACAACTGATTTGGAAAGCAGCAAGCCACGTGCTGCGGAGCTTTGGACAAAAACGATGTCTGATCCCCAGCGTTTTCGATTCGAAGGGAAGCAAAAGACATAGATTCTGGCTGGATAGAATAGTATTCTCACCAATCTTCAATTGCTTGAAGTGCCTGGCCAATTTTCCCAAGATTTCCTTATAATCTAGATCCATTTGGGAGTGATATCATATGACGCAACGAAATGATTCTCATAAATAAAGCTTTCACACACCATTTTCAATAAAGATTTCATTCCCTTCAACACACAAGAACATACCCAGCCATTATTTCAACAATCTCTACCGGTACCCAGGAATAATCAAAAAGAATCTGGATATATATATATTTAGATTTATATTTGTGGAGCACTAATTTCAGAACCCCAGTGGCTTGGACCATCCATTATTTTGTCAGTTGAAAAACTCTAAAAACGGCAGCGTTTTGCGGCGTTTTTTAAATGCAGGTATTTTGATGGAGCAGCATTTACTTGCAATCTTCAAGAAGCTTCCAGATGTTCGTTCCAATTTCGAAAGCTTCGCAACCCAATAGAATTATAACTCAGCAACACAAACCTGGCCCCACTGTGAGAATAAGAAATTTCCCAATTACATGGGATGTTGCAGAACGTGTTTTTTTCTCCATGGAATTGTAATTTCAAATGTTTTACTCCGTTGACATAACGATCAGACCCCTGATAGATTTTTCGTATATATCCCTTCATTTTTTGGCGGGGGTTCTCATTATCACTAGATTGATGCCATTAAAAAGTCCAGTATCTCCCCATCAATGAAACATCTATATTTTCGTGGCAAGATTTTAAAATCCGAACCACAATACTATTAATAGCTAAAATCCTTCACCAACTAAGATGTATAAAACCCTATAAATAATGAGATAAATTACCAAACTCAACTAATTAGCCTAATTTCGACCATCAACAGTAGTAGCCATTTTCTGGGTGGCCTTTTATACGAAGACTGTATCGCTACCAATTCTAACGACATACCGTAGCATCGCGACAGAGATCAAGACAAGCGCGGATAGCTTAAAGGCGAGATATTCGCATCCCTTTCAATATAGATTTTAGTAGATTTAAATATCACCTTCGGTGAGCTTTCACGTCATTTCGATGAAGCAGATATTCCTATGAGCTTCCACCTATAAAAATTGCATATCTAAAGAATACCTATTATTAGTCACCATAACAATTAACAGTATATTTGAAAGGATTACCAATCTCTCACTAAAAAGAGCTTGCAAGTCACATATCATCATAGATGGATATAATAATATTACTTGCATATGTATGTAAATATCACAGTCGTATGAAAGAATCAGAAAGACCAGAGGAGGGAACACTTTGACACCATCCAGACGTCACGGAAACAGCCGCATGAATCACGCTTGAAGCATGCTATATTAATTTCCCAAGCTTGTCACTCACTAAGATCTAGCAAATGCATGTAAATGCTCCCATTTATTTTTCCCTTCTCCTTCCGCAAGAGCTATAGAAGCAGTCCCATCCAAGGGTATAGAAACCATTCGTCAAACTTACTGACTCATCTAAAAATTGACCCAAAAACAAAATTCTGGGGTCAGTCATGAAAATTGATGCACCGGGGAAACCTCAATTTGGGGATAGGATTTAACAGGCCATCCTTGCCCATCCAGGCTTGTGGGACAAACGCTAACGGCTCAGCCGGGGGTCCGAATTTTGGCACTGTCAACCCGTTGGATTTCAAATTTCAGCAAGGCGCCTTGCATTTCAGTGACTGCTGGCAGAATCGGCAGAATTTCTGGGCTTTCAGAGCGGTTTTGCAAACAACACAACGACAAAATATATCAAAATATAAGATGCCAGCTACAGTATCTGTAGACATTTGATGAGATCTAGTCATCCTTATGCTGTTCCTTGATCACACATAGCCTTTTGTAAAAAAAAATGTTTCTGCTTTGGTGGTCTGTCTGTTCTGCTTTGCTGTTTGTCCGGTTTCCTTTCGATCTTGCATCATCTCAATGACTTGAACGCACCCAGACTCCCTGCTGATCTCTGAGGTCCTTGCAATACTTCGCAAAAGGCTCCCAGTACAAATACTTGCCCGGCTATCGCCATGCTAGTTCAAACAGTTTGTTTACAAAATCCCACATCTCTCCCTCGCTCCAAGAAGTCTGGCCTTCAGGAATTTGCCCAAGAGTTGCTTGATGATGGCCTGGAATGGAAGCTGAGGTAACATGAGGTAACCCCTTTCGCTTCTCTGCAAAAAATTAGCCAAGTTGGATTTCCATTGGATTCGACAAAACTGTTGACATCCGGACAACGATCTCTCCATCAGAATCTACCAAATCCAAAGTTGATTGAAATGGAGTGAAAAAACGTCAAAAATGGCTGTAGAAGCATAGATCAGATCATCTAGAAATTATACAAATACATCACCGTACAGAAATGGGAATACAAGAGGACCACATGTCAAAAACCGGCAGAATTCCTTCACTTCAGGCGTTTCTATGCTACTTCCAGGTAGAATCCGAACCTCACCGAGCCAAAAGGCACCCACCTGGCGTCAAATGTTGCATCTATCAGCTTGACGATTTGCACCGATCCCTCACAAAAGATTGACAAGTTGGCAACTTCGACAGCAGAGCCGAGACCTATGCAAGCAGCTCCTTTTCGCCACATGATCGGGGTCACTCCAACTCTCAATCAGACCAATCAGTCGTTCTTGGAGGCATCTCTAGCGGGCGAAGACCTTCGTCTGAGATCAAGCGCTCGGTTTGCTGAACCACATCTGGGACCATGAAGCTTTGTAGCGCGAGGTAGTTGACTCTGCCAAGAGCAAACCAGTTCAGCATGTCATATTTCAGTTTATCACCATCGATCTTTGAGTGGAAAAGATCGAAAAAACCTGGTTCCAACGTGTGGGCCGACTTCAAGTAATCCGCATGGTTTCCCGCAAACTTCCAAAAGTTCAGGGCGTGATGAAAGGAGGTTTTCACTCTGGCCATGTCCTGAATCAGCGGCTCAAGCACCTTCATTTGCCGCTGCACTTCCGCTTTGTCTCCCTGCGGCATCTCCACAGCTTTGCCCTGCTTGGCCGCCTCGGCCGCTTTTTTTTCCGCGGCTTTGATCCTCGCTTGGTCGGCAAAGGCATCATTTGCTGCCCTCGTTGCTTTGAGAGCCTTGGGGACAAGGAGCTCAAGTTTCTTTTGCATTGCCGTTGCATTGAGCAGAAGCTCTTGGGCCAAGTCTACACAGCCCTTGAGGCTCTCAAAGATCATGGTTGAATAGACTCCCTTTCGCTCAAAGTCATACTTCGGGTCAAACTTCCCGTCGTGCCAGTCAAATTGATCTTCAAAGATGTTGAGGGCTATGTAATAAGATCTCAAACCTTTCATGGAAATCGCCACAGCCTCTTGGTGCAGGACAATCATTTGGTTGAGGACTCGCTGAAAGGACTCAGCCACTTCCTGAATTTCTGGAGCACAAGGCTGATATTGCGCGCTGGCATTAGCCAGCTGCAAGAGCTTCCCTGCTTGCGCAAGGCCCTCAACGACCGGTGCAGCTCCATAAACGTCTCCCAAGATGCCTCTTACACTTTCACGGACTGGATCGGAAAGATTTGCAAAACCTTTCGCGGTTGTCCCCTTGACCATGACCTGAAACACTGGCCATTCGGAGTGTATGTTGAGCTTGGCCGACAAGCGCGCTCCTTCTGCCGGGTAGCAAAGTGTGGCACAAGAAAGTAGAGCCAATGCCCAGAATGTCGGGGCAGTCATGGCTCCGGAATTTGGCAAAGAATTGAGGAAGTCACAAAAGTCACAACCGCTTGAGCCGAGTTAGCTATGCTTGATATACTTGCTACTTACTCTTTGGAAGGAAAGAGTCCAAACAACTTAGTTTGCGCTTCAAAAAGTGTTTCTTTACAAGATGGCAAACATCTTCACGACCACCTCGAAAAGGACTGACTCGTATTATATAGTTCTGAGGATTTCTGCGAGTTAAATTCAGACACAACTGTGGCTGCAAATGTCCTCAGGGGCCCCCGCAGCACGGAAGACATAGCAGCGCCAGCTGCGAGCTGACGGCTTGTTGAACCACCTGTGGTGTGGAGCATTTCTATCCCCAAATCAAGGCACCCTTTCTGGAAAAAATCGGCTCAAGAGACCAACGCTGATTTTGGAACAGGGATGGTCTACTTGAAGTAATCATCTTATCAAACAAATCTCTAGATTCTAAGCCACCAATCTCCAACCACAAACGCGAATTTGTCTAACGTCAAAGTCCTTGAACTGGATCTTGTCGAACCCGAACTCGTTGCTTACCTACTCTGCCTTTATTTGTAACGCTACACCTCCAAGTCAAATAAAGAAACATAATCTGAAGATGGAACTGGGCCCTAACATTGCAAAACATCTTCTCAACATCAACAAAATTCATTAGAAATTTCTGCAAGTCACCTTGGATTACAATTGCATATGTTTAACCGTACCGTTAAAATTGGAGGACGGGTGAAGATGAGTCAAAAATGAGTCAGCCTCAGCTGACTTCAGTTGAAGATGTTTCTACCTAGAAAGTTCTAACTGAAATTGATCAAATGCAACAACCGGAAAATACTAAAACTGCTAAGAAGGAGAGACGTCTCCAACTTGTCAGCCTCTACCTCCAACGTCAAAAAAGAAACCACAAGCGACATGGGAAAATCTTGCAGGAAGAATGTACACATCCCTGAACAGTGTGAAGATGTCCACACCTGTTTTTGGTCAATAATTCCCTTTTCCTATATAACTGTTTCAATACTATCAAATACTATCCCATACTGTTGATGGAAGAAATCCTGCACCAGCTGGGATGGTTGAAACCCTATAAATTAAATAATGGGATAAACATCATCCGCGGTGGTGCAGGATTTTGTCCATCAACAGTATCCATCTTCAATTTTTCCATGCCCCTCCGGTCATTCCCTGGAAGTCTTCAAAAACTCCCAAAAAATCCACCTGTCATTGTAGCAACGTTGCAGTGGAGTTTGGGCTGGAACGGACCTCCACATCACCTGGAAAATTCCAAAAAAATCAATTCTGGGATCCCGCATCATTCCCGAAAAATTTGCCACTGTTTTGGGGTGGCTCAAGAATTTGCCTGCTTGGTGGTGGTTGAACCACCCATCTGAAAAATATGCTCGTCAAAATGGGTTCATCTTCCCAGTTGTTGCAAAACATTTCTTTTTTTAGATCCTGCCAAAAAAACTGCACATCTGCCACATCTTCATCAGTCTTGCAACTTTGTTGCAAGCAGTTTCATACCTGAACCCCTACTGCATGTTTCTTTGGCTCAGCCGATCAAAATGAAAATCTTCCCTTTTTCTTCGCGGCCCTAGAGCCCTTCATTTTATTTAAAGAAAAACATCCTTGCAACAAAAACTCATGCGTTTCACATCAAACTCCGTTTAAAACAACAACAACAACAACAACAAAACGTCAGGTCATTCAGTGGCCCCTTTGTTTTGGTGACTGTAATGTAATATTACTGTATATATATATATATATATTGTTTTATATATTTCACCCTATCTGAACCTAAAAAAAAACCTCCAGCAAAATTTTCTCCAAAAAAAAATCGCCTGGCAAAGGCCAAGCCGTATGGCCTGACTTGGATGGCCGGGTTGTTTTGGGGAGGGGGTTTAACCCTTCATATATCAACAAAGATTGGAAATACACTAACCCTAGGGGCTTTAGGGGTTAACCCCGATATTAACAACAGGTTTTTTTCGGGAAATATTAAACAACAAAGATTTTGATTGGAATATTTGAAAATGTTCTCTTATAAAAGTCATTTAGCCATTTAATTTGGAGAAAAATCGACAATTTTTTGAATTCGCAGAAAGGGTATGTGTGCACCAATGTTGAATACACAAAACATTAACCTAGGAATGTACACAGAACGGCTACAGTATGCGAACTACCGGCAACGGTTGCATATTTCTAGCATGTCACCTATTAGGTGCCTCCGACAGTTCAAAAGACATCGCCATCTAAAATGTGTCAGGTCAGAAAAAGATTGCTTTCACTACCTTTGGTTATCATGAATCTGTTTCAGAAACTCCTGCACCTGATTTTTTGTCCAACAGATGCCACCCTGCGGTTTTTGACCAAACATTTCTTCCATCAACTATGTGACCTGTCTGGGTGAATCATATCATCTTACCGGGTTTCCAAATACCTCGGATCCAAGCAAATTCCAATCGATCTACCTAAGGAATTTCAGGCTTCAACTGGTTCAGATCTTGTTCGGCGAGACTTGTGTCACCAAAAGAGTTCACAATAAAAATGATGGGAACAAAAAGCCATCAATCTGTTGCAATTGGAATATCAAAATGAATCTTAATTTTTTTTTAAAAAAAAAATATATATATATATAAACATCAAATCTGTAATTAATTTCAAAAACTACCAGTTTGAAGATCAAGGTATCCCATAAATCACTTGGCAACCACCTCACCTCGCTCAGGTGGGATAGCCACTGGCGGGGTGTCTCCAAGAACACCAAAGAAGTCTTGCAAGGCACCCGCATCCTATCCCCACATTTGGAGGCCACATGCAAAAGGGGGTGAATGGTTCTGAATCTTTTTTTGTTGGGGCAATGTCTCAAAGTTGATGTAAGTTACCTTGTAAACTCAATGGTTTGGACATGTTTTCTCGATTTTGTTGAAGCCCAGCAATGCTATTTAAAAGCGTTCCATTGTGCTAAGACCATATGTATCCAAAAAACTATTGCAGTAGGGTTTCATGCAATCTCCCCATAAGTTTTGCCCAAAAAAGATGGGATCACTAGGGAAGGTTGGAACAGTACTTATACCTTTCGAAACAATAAATTCAAGAATCTTATCAGAAACAGAGATTGTGCATGTTTTGAAAGGAGCTAAAATGTTGCTCCCCTTTGTTGCTCCATACGTCATTTTCCGCAGTATGCTAAAAAAAACATCCTCGGGTAAGTTGAAGTCGTTGGGATCGTTCTCATCCTGAAGCTCTGACAACCTCAGTCAAGGTGGTCCACAAATGGCCTCAGTTTGCCATGGTGAAACATGAACAACTGACTACCTGGCATTTAGAAAATCTCCAAAAGGATTTCAGCCTACCAAAACATTCGTCCTTGCGAGAAGTTACCTTTCCAACAACAAACAGTAATTAGCTTTTTCAACTTCAATGATTTTGTTGACCATCCAAGAGTAGTATCCCTCCAGGAAACTAACATATTTCACCCAAAGAATCGAGCTGGAAATCAATCCTCCAAGAGAACCCCGTTTCATACCCCTGTTTTTGATGACTAAGGCATCCCCAACTCCCGAAAGGAATTGAATTCCCTTCATAAACTTGTTGGTTGGGGATCTGGGGTATGTTCCAAGGGTATGTTGGAAAATTCTTAGAAAAGCCAACTGCTGGAGACCCCCATGTTGAGCACCCCTGGCAGTTGCTCCAAGATATCAGGCCTTAAGGACTCCATCCCGGGTTTTGTGGGGAAAAAATGCCGAGAATGACCCATCTTGAAAATTCGACCCCCCAAAAAAGATGATAGGTTAGTAGTATGTGTATTACAGATTTTCATATATACATATGTATATACATGATAGATATTTGAAAAAAAATATATATATATATATATATTATGTAGAGATAAAACGTAGGTGTCTAATGGTGTCTATATGATATCAGTTTTCGTAAATTAATCCACATTTAGTTTTTTCTGCTGACCACGCAGGTCTGGGTCAACACACTTGTAGTTCACCGGCACCTGACAAACACGGCCCCCCACCCAGGATGCCATCGTCACCACGGCCCAAAACTACTTATATAGGCGAAGTCAAATGACGTCATCAAAATGCCAATTTATCCGATGGGAAAAGTTCTCATGGCACCAAGCATGAAGAACCTGAACTCACCTACTTCTTCAAGCATTTTCTTTTACAAGAAAATTAAAGGACCGGATAACCCCACATGTAAAGATCCCAGTAGGAGAATGAAGGAGTGTGTGAGTAAACAGAGGAGTGAGTGCTGGATCGTGTATGATGTGCACGCGCGAGCGTGTGTATCTGTGTGTGTGTGTGTCTGTGTGTGTGTGTGTGCGCGTGGGTGTGTGCACGTGCGTGTGCATTAGGGCCTTAGGTCAGAGTTCACGGCCAAGGTTCAAAAATGCAGGGCTTCCAAGTTTGAGGGGTTTCAGGTGGGGTTTTGGAGGTCCCTCCGCACCTCATAGCCCAGGTATTCGTTGCGGATCATCATGACCTCAGCGTGCGGTTGAAGCCTAAAACCAGCTGGGGATCTCCTGCAAGGGCTAAACAGTCTACCTGTGGGCCAGGTACGAAGTGGGAGATCTAAGCCATGTAGGCCCAGCAGGGCAGAAGCTACATCTTTCGTGCAGATATCAACCGCAACACCTTTTCTTCCCAGGCCGGTCAATCAGGGTCCCTGCTTTGCAGGCTCGAACGTGCCATAGGCACTTTCATACGAAGCTCCTTGCATTGGGCCGCGATTCTGCAACTGCTCTTCGCTTTGTTCACCTGTGGCGCTCTGCGCAAGGCTTCTCTCGACGATAAATGCTGCCGCTAAGCCTAATGCGCAATGCACCGCACAGAGGGCCAGCCAACGGGCCAGCAAAGAGACCTTCACGATGCGGTTGAAGATCATACCGAAGAAGACATATGTCGAGAAATAGCCCACCCTCATCCATGCAAGCACCACCAGCCCAGCAAACAGCACACTGCGACACAAAGCCATAAAGCAAACACCTCTGGTCTTGAGCGCTTGCCTCTCATGGCCTTCATCTTCTGCATCCTCACACACAAGCCAAAGCGGCCCGCAAATGCCCGACGTCAGGCACACGGCAAATCGAGCACGAGAAAAGGCAAAGGCAAGGACCGCTGAGGCCGCCAGAAACACGAAAGAACCTACGATAAGGCGCTGAAATAGAGGCCAAGACCATTCTATTGCCGGTAGAAATGATGCCTGCAACGGCAGAGTCTCTGCAGGCCGATAATTGCGCAAAACCATGGCAAGCTCTTGAACTGCAGAATCCTGCGCATTAGACTGCCCCCCAATATCAACACGGTCTAGTGCCTTGATGGTACCAGCCATCACTTGTGTCGCAGCGGCAGTGAATACCTCCGCTGTTGCACCCAAATTGAAGGCCAAAGGTGCTGCCGCACATAGTAGCCAGGTTGTCACAAGACATGCCATGTCGAAAACACCATACATGATCACGGCGCCTGTGAACAAGTAGTTGCGAATCTTGCTCACTGCCAAGATCTTCTTCAAGATGGGCAACACGGCCACCATCAGCAAGCAGCCCGTCTGGAACAGCTTTACTTTCCATCCAGACTTGACCTGAAGCCAAACAGAGCCACCAATTGCCAATGTCCACGGCCGGCGTTGCCGCATTGTTCTTGTTGGCTCATTATCCATTTTACTGAGAACAAGTTCGCGGAATCCATCCACAAGTGTACGCCAAGAAATCTGAGAGACTCTTATCACCATGCCAGCGAGGCGGTGCTTGAGACTACCCTTGCGCAACATCTTGAGGAGTGCTGGTTTCAATGTCTCTTCCTCTCTGTAGATCGATTCAAATGCTCGCTCCACGGCAAGAGCATTCAAGGCGGCAAGGCTGCCGGAACCAATCCCCCCAAACTCAATTCTGTCCCAAAGCGCAGGAGCAAACAACAGCCAATTCTGGGCCAAGTCCTGATCTCGGGGCAGCGTGTCATACTCCCACACTGAATCACTGCAATGGGCAGCACGCCAAAATTGATTTTCGACTTTCACGCCTGCTTCGGCATCTCCGCGAATGAATCGCTTATGCTCCCATGGAATCTTGTCTGCAAGCCTATCCAGGAGCTGAATCCTGTCCATCTGCGAGACATTTACACCATCCCTGCGAGTATCTCTCACAAAGAGTGATCGATTTGCAAGATCAGGAAACACCAGGACGGGAAGTACTCCCATAGTGGCAAACATCTGACATGTCGGGATTTCCATGAGGAGTCGGAGCGACAAAATGAAGCTCATCATAGCAAGCGGGAGACTCCTCCAAATCGAGTTCCTGAGCCGCAGCTTCTCCCAGTCGTGACAGTCCCTGCCCTTGACAACATCTGATCCATGTTTCCAAGCTAGATAAGGCGTGTCCAAGTCCACCGCAGCCATGCAGGCTTCCACATACAGGCCTTGCTCAAACAAGGTGAAGAAACCCAGCAGGCTGGTCACGATGATGCCCACCACGACCACCACCACTGGAGCAAGGAGCTCAATATCTGTGTCTGGTAAAAGCTGCCATGCCGCTCTGCCATTGTTCAGCAAGTCAGCCCAGCTTTTTAGCCAAGCCCATAGTAGCAAAACGATCTCGACAAAGCGGCGGGCCATCATGAACCCCTCCCTGGAAGACTCTCTCCGACTTGCTGCGGCCTGTTGTGGATGTGCTGGTGCAATCATCATGGGCACCCTGCTCACCAGAGGCCACACTTCCGCCTCAGGCCTGAAAGGCCCGTCCGGCTGGGGCCCTCGAACCATTATGGAAACCGCCTCGGCCATGGACCGAAAGCGGGCGAAACCTGTCTGCTTAGATCGTTCGTCACGACCACCTTGATTGGATGGCCGCTTTTCTAGGCTTGGGCCGCGTGCAGGAAAGGCGAAACTTGAATCCCACGTTCTCTGCAACACAAGCTTTGTACAGAAGTCGGGGTGAGAACGACATGCAAAGCAGGCGGCATGCCCCACATCAGCACCCGTCTACGTGCCGTGGGACCTCCTGAACCTCAACCCTAAACTCCTGAACCTTACAACACCCTAAACCCGTAACCCCTGAATAACCCTAAACCCTTCTACAAACCCGAAACCCGGAACTCAAAACGATCTTCCAAGAGCTCTAGTATGATACCAATAAATGCACCAAAGTGATTCCGCTCAGGGTTTTTCAGCACATGTGAAGGTCAACATCTGAAGGTTTATGGTTGATGTCGACCCACGAAGATTCATGGCAAAGATTCTATACGCGAAGGCTAAAGCCAAAAACAAAGCTTCAGACATGATCCAAGTGACAGTCCCAACAAGATGCCGCCTTCAGCCCATGGGTTCCCTTAAAGACCTGCGAAGCAACTGGAAGGCTCTCACCTGCTGCGACAGCGAGGGGTGCGTCGAGCCACGTTGAAATCGTTAGTTCCGAAGCCGCGTCTGGGAAGGTTGTCTTTAAAAGTGTGCTTGCAATATCGGTTCGCAACCACAATGCCGACAGAATGCTTTTGGTTTGTTTCGCGAATCTTTAAAGATTCAGGACATCGGTCAAGCAACTCATGTGCTGTGCCCCACAACCACATTTGGGGGTGCAGTGTTCGGAGACATATACTTGGGTCGGCAGGGGCTGAGGCATGACGGGGCTAGGCTGTGCTCTTCAATACACGACACTATCCCATGCTTGTGCGGTTAAAAGAGACGAATTAGCCTGCCATTGAGCTAACGCATCGAGCGAATACCGCCCCACGGGCGTCCTAAAGCCAAAATCTTACTCGAGGTGCAATGCCTCTTGTGAAGTATGTGTGTGTTATACTGAGGTGTTTTCACTGTTTTGCTCTGGTTGCTTACTACTGATATCCTTTACCTCAGTGTTCATAGGATTGTTGATTGTTAGCTTGTTACCTTCCTTACTCAATACCATAAAACCGTTCTCAAGAAACCTATCGTTGAGCAGTAACTGTCGTGTATGGTTACGACCATCAACCATTTCTGACGGCGCATCGTCTTGCCTCTTGTATTTATGTTTATACCCTTTCCTTTCCTCACTGCATTGAACACAACTGTTTACTATTTCTACTGTATCCGAACTCTTCAATCGTCCTTTTACAGTGGCAGCTTGCACTTGTTCAACATTCCATGTTATATGTAACAGACACTCTTCATTTAAGCGGTTTCAATTTTCCCCCTATCATTATATGTGTTCATAGAATCAACAAGTAACCTACCCGCTTTAGAATAACAACATCTTCGAACATGAGCTCAAGTTGGGTTCCAGGGCGGTGAGGCTTAGAAGCCACTAGACCTGGACGTTCGAACCTACAAACAACTGGCCATAATCACTGGCTCCAGAAACATTGCGAGGCGGACAGCGACCTGTTTTGCGGCTAGCTTCGCAGTGCAGGCACTTGCAGATACATTGAACTGCCCTTACACCCAATCGCCGCTCACTTCGTCCTGCAGATGGTGCTCTTAGATGAGACGGGTGAATGCAACGGACCGCGTGGCCCTGGCTGTACCAAGCATTGAGTCTTGAGGATCAACGAGCCGAATCGCACTCTGCGACCCTGCCCGGCCCGGCTTCTTGAAACTTTCCCCGTGCCTCCGTGGACTCCTCGTCCTCGTCGCTGAGGTTCGCCAAGATGGCGTCGACCTCCGCTTGCGCTCAGAAAACGCCTCCGAGCGAAGCATGCGCCGCCGACCACCGAGCTCCTGGCATCGCCCGACGACATGCTCTGGCGAGTCCGGCTGAGAGACGTCCCTACGAAAGCACGGGAGATGCTTTGGGCTGCGTCTTTAAATGACGGGTCGGCTCCACCTGGGCTCTGTTCCAGACGAAGATCCGGGAGCCTCGGCCAGGCCCAGGCCCTCCCCCGCTTCAAACGGAGATGTGTAGATACAGTTATTACAGACTTACAGAGTGACAGAATATACCCAGACTTTATGGTATGGATATGTACACAAACACCTCCTTGCTATGTGCGTACTACAGTATGCATACATTGGAATACGTACACATACGTGAAAAGCCAGAGACAAGTAAAAAGTGCTACGGATTTATGCATGTGTGTCGGCATGCATGTCGGCATTCATGTGTATATGTGTATATGTAAATACGGAAATCAACCGAGACACACACATTATATGTGTATATTATATAATGTACATATACAAACACATGAGAGAGAGAGAGAGAGAGAGAGAGAGAGCGGTGAGGGAGGCATGGAGAGCTTCATTTTGATACAGCTCCAGGTGCATGCTTGGTTCCACACCTGGGTGGGGCAGCGGGCGGCGAAGGCGTTGCGGCTGCAGGAGCCGTCTTCGCTGATGCTTCCTGCACTCGGCAACGCAGTCTGCTGGGCACCCTCGGGCGCTCTGAAGCACGCGAAGGGGGGCACTTTTTGAGGCTTTGAGCGATCTCCGGAGATCCGTCTCAGCTCGTCGCTGCCACTTTGGCCACGAGAGCCGAGCGCTCTCAGAGCATCGCCATGGAGGCCGCGGCCTTCTCGGCAATCATGACCTGAGCCGGACGAAAACAAACCGCTGAGAGCCCGTCCCTGAAGAGTTGCATCCTCGGGCCAAGATGCCGTCGGCACCTCAAGGCGCCGAGGAAAAAACACCTCTCCGACGCTCGAAGCTCACGGGCCCCTTGGCCCCCTGCGTGCGTGTTGCCCGAAGTGATCGTGGGCATGATGGAGCAGTCCACCACGCGCAGGCCCTGCAATCCGTGCCTGAAGAGCGCGCAAATCAGCTCGTGCTTGCAGAGAGGTTTGCAGGCTTTGGCTTCTTTCTTCTGATGGAGCTCATATAAAACCTAAAAGACATGCAGCGTGTCGGAGGCTGAATGGTCGAACTTGTCTCAAAGAGTGCCACGACCAATGCATGACCTTTTTGCGATGTCATTGATCTAAACCCTGCTCAAAAACCTCCTTCGGCTGCTGTGAACTCTGAGACTTCTTCTGCTTCAAAGGTCCAGAAGAAAGCTACGAGTAATTGCTTGAAGTCGGAGCACACCCGCAGCATGGGATCCACCACTGCCATCTCGTCACTGTCGGGTCCCATCTTGCATGTTCCGGCCTCGGATCCACAACATCTACAGGAAAAACTCGCTCCGTATGACATCTGAGATCCCTGACCGGATGGTAGATGGTCTCAGCTACCTCCCGCGCATAGTTCACATCCAAGGACTCCGGCATCTCCACCTCCGAGGACTCCGACTTTGGAGAACCGACGGAGACCGTGCTCTCGTGCGCTCGCTCTCTCCCGGCCTCCTTGGCAGCGACTTCACGCAGCAGCGGATGTCGGGAGACCTGCCGAAAAGCGCGAGTACGTCCACTCTGCCGCCGCGGCCCTGGCCTCACGGGCGAGCTCGAGGCTCTTCACCGCCAGCGCGGCATCTCCAGGCGTTGACAAGTAGTGTGGCGAGATCCGGAGCCTCGGAGTACACAGAGCCCAGATGGGCACCATGGCCCTCCATCCTCCCTGAGCATCCGAGCACTTTCTCCGATCCTTCGGGACCTTCAAGACCCCTTCAACCCTAAACCCTGCAAGGCCAAAGGCCCCTTAAGGGCCTTCCGTCCGGGAGCAGCTCGACACGGCCGCGGCTCTCAGGCCTGGCGAGGCTTTCGCTTTCTCCTCTGTTGACAGCATCTTGAAGCGATTGAAACGGCTGCACTCTCTATTACTCTCAAGAGACCCTGCTGGTAAACGATGCTTTCTCAAACGGCGTCCTGGGGAGCCCGTTCCTAAAGTTGAGCTGGGCAGAAAGATGCAGGTCAATGTCCACGGATTCTGCGCACCGACCTGCCTGAGAATGCAGACCGACGCGGTGAAAGCATCGAAGGTGTCCAAGAATACCTTGGCATCAAAAGTCGGCTTAGACTGTGTGGGTCGCCTACATGCTCCGCTTTGCTGGCAGCGGGCGATGGGCGACAAAAACATGGCCAGAGCCGGACCAGTCTAGGTTCGATTTTGGATCTGCAGCAGGAGAAAATCAAATTGAGAGAAACAGAGGGTTTGGCGGCTTGGCGCCTTTCTGCTTCTCAGCTTTGGCAGCATGCACCAGATGAGGTCTGTTCTGCGGGAACGCGAGCACGACATGCAACAGCCTCCTCTTCGAATCGCACATGTGCAGCACTTTCGAAGGTAACCCAAGTAGATACAGGTGGCATATGCTATGCAGGCCTGCAGCGGACTGAATGTATCGGTATAGACGGTATAGAGCTGGACACTCGGGGCCCGGGTGGGACAGCGCTCCCCCCGAACCCACAAAACACACCCCGAGGAGGACTTGTTTTGGAGTGCAGCCCAAGGCACAGCCGGCGTACCTGGCAGCAGGGGGTCGCTTGGCAAAGAGAAGGGTAAACAAAGCACGTCAGGTCCGCCAGGCGCCTGTGGTACTCAGCGGCTGGAAGTGGAACTGCAAGTCCGGGGGACTCGACGAGTTCCTGCAGGGTCTTAAAATCGCTCGCGTCACCTTTTTAAGGCAGCTCCGCTGCTAATGGACGGCCTGACGGAGGGAACGAAGGCGCAAACCTGGGAGGCCGCCATCGACACGGGCCCCGTGCGGTCTTTGAGGAACTCGAAGGCGTAACGCAAAGCAGCGCTGCTCAGGGCCGCTCTTGTCCAACCCAGCAACCCACCTTCCGTCACGAACCTCGCCAAGCGCCCCACCTGCGAGTTCAAGGTGGGAGCCCGGACGCGGAACTTGGGCCTCAGGGCGGCACAGCAAGGCTCTACGATGCTCTACGGCTCTTTGTCTTTGGCACAGATCATCCCGCCTCAGTTGGAGGTGATCTTGCAGGTTCTCGCCGACGCCGGGCAAGGCATGAACACAGGTCACCTTGGCCTTTGCCAAGCTGCTCGGGGCTCCGATGCCGCTCTTCAGAAGCAGCTGCGGTGAGCCTAGCGCCCCGGCGCAGAGAGCCACTTCCCCGGCACTTATCACGTGCTCTGTGTGGCTTCCACAGCGCACCCGGATCCCCACCACGCGGCAGCCATCCAGAATCAACTTCTCGGCCTGCCGCCACAGCATTGCAGACCATGGCACTCCGTCTCTCTGCTCTGGCTCTCTCTCTGTCCCTCCCCGTGTGGAGGACCTTCGCCAAACAACAACAGTTCGAAAATTACTCCGCAGAAGTACGAATCCCAAAAGTGATTCCCGTACTCTATATCCCTCGGAACAACTTGGTGTCGCCCACCCTGGCCTCCCAGCCTCCCAGCCTCCTCCCTTCCTGCCGCTTTTGCCACCGCCGCCTTCTTTCGCCCACCGCCTCCTTCGCTGCTTTCGCCCGCTGCTGCTATCACCCCCGCCGCGGCCGCCACTTTCCCCACTTCCGCCGCCGCCCCGTTCTCCCCTTTGGTTGTGCTCCCTCTCTCACCCAAAATAAATCAACATGTCACGTCTATCTGGTTGTACGATGACATCAATGCACGCAGATTCCTGCGCATGTACGTAGATGCACACAAAATGGAACCGAATGTATGCTCAACTCAAATGAAATGTCTAAAGCCTAAAATAAACACGAGAAGCTGAATGGGCCTTCTTTCCCGCAACCTATATAAGTGAGGCATTCGAACGTAAGCCAACAATTCGAAGCTCCAATCTCCCCCTCCTCAGCATTGCAGAGGATGTGGAGATTGCTCCGCTGGTGCCGAACTTCATGCAAAGGCAGTGCGCTAGAGCATCGGAAGCCGCCTGGGGTCCTGATCGCAATGCACATGCAAGGCTGTCCCTTGGCGAAATAGCTGCAACAGCAACATCATTCGAGAATGACGATGATGATGACGATGATGATCGTGAAGATGATGCTGATGATCATATGTTCATGACTCGAATCATGACCATCATCATCATGCCAATGCTATAACTTTTGATGACAAAAGAGAGTGCTACTCCTCTTGATGATCTCTTGAGGGCCGGGCTTGAAGTTGGAGAAGTACGCCACCCCGGCGCCCTGGGACTCGGGGTCCGCTGCCACGAGGCTCATGTCCCGGACGCGGGGGACGCCGCAAACCTCCGCGCAAGCCTCCGACCACCTCTTACCGCCCAAACATGGCTTTAGGGCGTTGTAGGGGGCGTTGTCGCTAGGGTATAAAAAGCTTTGGTCACGGTTAAGTTAAGTTGTGGCTTCTTGGAAGGGGCTGCTCAAAGCGCCGATTCGGGCTGCAGCTTGGGTACCGCTCTGCAAGGTCCGTGCGGTAGCTGCCGTCGCAGACACTCATAGGTCCGCCGGTGCCCCGATCAGGATGATCGAAGGGGGCATCCTCGCAGCGGCGGAAGTGGGGAAGGAGCTCCTCGTAGCTCCAACCCTGGTTACCAGCAGCAGCCCAGGCATCGTAGTCGTGCTTCAAGCCCCGGATGTAGAGCAAACCGTTCAGAGCGGAGGAACCTCCCAAGACCTTCCCGCGAGGCCATGCAAGGCTTCGGCCATTCAGCCCTGAAGTCTCCCCATCCGTCCGGTACCTGACGGGTGCATATCTTCTGGGAACCGGGGGTGATGAGAGGAGGGGCTTTCGTTGGGAGGGGGGCTCCCAAGCCTCCAGTCGAAGGAGCTCCCGATCGCCTTGAAGTAGAACACGGGCACATGCAGGAACGGGGAGTTGTCCTTGTATAAGCTTTTCCGACACGGCTCCACACCGCTTCCCTGCTGAGTTTCGGTGGGGCCTTCAGCCGAGTCGCCTGGCGCCCAGCCTCCAGAAGGAGGACCTCTCGCTTCGGGTCCTCGGAGAGGCGATAGGCCAAGTGGGCCCCGGCGCTGCCGCCCCCGACGACGACGACCTGGAATGGAATGAAACCGTATACATGTATAGGGAAAGAGATGTGCCCTTGCACCTCTTAGGGAAGCTCTAAAGAGACATGCAACCGACTACCTCTGAAGCCCCTGACACCCTCCTACACTACTGTACAGTTTGGGGCTTCCCTCTGTGAGGCTTAGCCGCTTAGCGGCATCGTAGGAAGCGCGGAGCCTGGGCGTCGGGATCGGCAAGAAGGAACGCAGCGTGGCAGAAATGCGCGAAGGCCGCAAGCGCATGGGAGGTGCATGGATGCGCTCTCGCTCGAATAAAGCATATATATAGGGCTCACAGACTAGCGGCTAGTGTGTGCTCGGATGCTGCCTATAGAGCCCGACAGGAACGACTGCGAGCTATGCAAGTGCCACCATACGTAGGGAATACATGTATATACTCCTACCCCCTACCCTACACCCACATGCACGTAATACTCACACAATGCATGTCTGATGAGCCCGAAGCAATCTTCGGATCTCACTTCCCGCTCATCTCTCAGAACCTCGTGAACAAGCAGACCTCAACCCAAAAGTTGAAGACCTGTTCGGCGTCTCGGCGTTGAAAAGCATAGCTTCGAGCCCTATTCATCCTCTCCGTCTCCAAGATATCGTGGAAGAAACGAGCCCTAACTGAACTAGGAAGGCCCCAAAAGAGCTTCTCTCCTCAAAACCCCGACAACTCCCGAGCCTCTCCAAAACACACACCGTTTCACCTAACAGAAACTGCAAAGAAAGCAAGCTGTGTACAGCAGCTTCCCCCCCGAAAGCCTCCCCCCCCTTCGATTCCCCTTTTTGGGGTTTTTCTCGGAGGTCCTGGGCCCGCTGGGCCGGTGGAACCGGGCTCTCGGAAGCCGCGGCCTCCTTGGCCTCCTGGGAGGAGCTCGGGCTCTTCAGGCTCGCCAGGGTGCTCTCCCGCAGAGTCCGCGTCCTGCGCAAAGAAGAAAGGGCACGAAAATATCTAGAGATCTCTAGAGAGACTCTAGACTCCAGAGGTAGTCGATTTGAGTTCCTTGCCTCTCTTCTGACTCACGCTGCTCTGCCAGTAGCTGTTGCTGCCACCACTCTTCCTTTGCGTTCGTCGGACTGGAGCATCCCTGCCAAAGGCCAAGGCAAGTTAAGTAAGTCGCACGACTGCACACGCGAGCACACGCAAACACAGCCGCGGCACTGCGCACTTTCCTCAGCAGCCGAGCGATGCGTGCTCCGTGCTTGTCGGATTCATGATGCGGGCAGGTTACCTTGGGGTTGTGGCCTTGTCATCTTTGGAATGTTGCCCTTGCCACTCTTTTCACTTTCCATTTGCTCCAGCCATTCCGAACCGAATTCGCGCCGTAGCCAGGATTGTGGCAGGGCGCCGGTTGGTCATGGAGGTGCTTGCTGTCTTCACGGCCTAGCTCTCGGGCGGTATGGGATCACTCCATGGACCGCTCAGTGCGTGTAAACATGATACTGTAGCAGCTCCCTGCTGGAAGGGATTCCGACGATTCTGTTGCAGAATCGTCGGAACCTTCTTCTTGGATGAGTGCCAACTGTGGGTAGCTTTCATTTGGCACGACAATATAAGTGCTCCTGGACGTCTCCTTGCTGCTGCCACCTCACGTGACACAGCTCCTGCAGCTGCCGCTGTAAATGCAGCTTTACTGACGCTTTTCGCTGCATCACACAAAGAGAGAAGCATGCCTCCTTCAACACACTCAAGGACTCTAAGGCAGTGGGAGATGCCGTCCGAGGAAGCCACACCCCCTCGTTATCGGCACAACTGGGACAGGCTCGAGCCGGAGGCTGGGGGTTGGGCTTTGGGCATGATGTCCAGTACGGGCGAGGGAGCAAGTCCCACAGCCAGTTGCTGCTTCGAAGCCGCTGTTCACTCTTACTTGGTCTTGGTCTTCCCCTTTACAACCTTGCTTTCCCGCGGCCTGGTCGTCCGCTTTGCCGATGTCCTGAACAGAAACTTCGACGAAGGACGCCGGAGGTCGGAGGAGGCGAGGCTATGGAAAGACTTCGGGGGCTCGCTCCAAGATTGCCACGTCTCCAAATGTCAGTTTTTTGGATCACATGGAGCTCAGAAAACAAGGGAATAGAAAGTGCAGCAAGCCACATGCACGCCTGGCGATCTTGGACTTCATCTGAGAGTAACCAAGGCTGGCTTTGGTCCTGCGGAACTAAGAGCGAAGACTGTAAGTATACGCCCTCTTCAACCAGAACTCTGCCTGTGTTTTTGTTCGGACTCCTTATGAAGAAAAGAGCCCCAGGCCCGGCCTCGGTGTCCTCGGTGTGGGGGGAGAAGTTCAGCTGCGCGTCGCTCTGCGCAGGGAGCAGAGAAGTCGCTGCAGAGCAGACGTGTTCTGCATGTTAATGTTCGGATTCCAACATACTCTCAACTCCGTGCTCGACTCGAGGACTCTATCGGTTACGGCACCAGGTTTTGCATCAACCTCGGCAGTCGGAGCATCTGTTCGTCGACTCTCTCTGACTGTACACTGCCAATCAAAAGTAGTACAGCGGGTGCGGAGTGCCCGCAGCTCCCTGGAGTTACCTGGATGCAGAGCGCCACGAGGGTCGCTTGCACAAGAAGAATAATCGGCGTAGCTCTCTTCAAATGACTGTGAAGCACACGGCCCAACGGCTAGCTGCGCGAGGCCATGCGTTTGGCTTTGAGCTAATCCAGCTCCTTTAGGTTGGGGCCTTCCTGTACAGGAACCCCCACAGCCACAACCGGAGCGGGCGAAGACGGCACGCCGTTCCCCGGCACTGGAACACCCGGTACGCTGTTGTGATTGTGGGAGGCCGCGGCAGCTGCGGCTGCGTTGGCCGCGAGTCCTGACGTGGTCAAAAGCTGGCATAAGCGAAGACAGACAGACACACACACACACACAGACAGACAGACTGGACATGCCTTTTGAGAGTGGGGCCTTGCAGCAGTGCCTGCCGTGGATCTGGCTGTGGGTAGCTGCCGCCACTGCCGTGCGCCTGCGTGCCACGGCGATGCTGCCTTATGATGGAAATTCCTGTGCGGGCTACGAGCACAGGAGTCTTGACACTTTGACACTTCTCTCATCTATATGTCATACAGCTCGCCAGGCACTTTCTTTTGATCGGATCCGGTATCCGGCCTTGAAGGCTTCATCCAGGAGGTCGGAGACCGTCGTGGATGGGGCCGCGGGCACTTCTCGCAAAATCCTGGTCACCTGACAAGGATGCCGGAGTTGAACAGAGAGGCAACTGTGCAAAAGTAGGCTTGGCATTGACGCTTGGAACCTACAGAGACTACAGAGGCAAGAACTCGACGGGAGCGGAAGTAAGAGATTCAGAGCAGTCTTCTTCTGCTGGCCTCTTCTTGGCTCAGCAACTGGGCAGGCGGTGCCCTGCAAAGCAATCTGGGTGAATCTGGGCAGTGCAGTATAGACTCAGTGACTCAGTCGTTCACGAAAGCAACACTCCTGGGATTCACGACCACGTTGACTCTGCCCATCATTGCGGTGCCCACGACGCGAAGCGTGATGGGTGCTCGGCCCGCCATACCGGAGCTCTGGCTGCTGGACCAAATGCCTGCCGCGCGCATGTTTGTCCGACTTGATGACATGTGCAGAGGAGCTCCAGAAGAGCTAAACAACGCACGTCGGCCTCCGGCGTCCCCGAAGCCTCCAACAAAGATGGGGGGTCAAACAGTGGCAGTTTTATAAGGACTGTGAGACGGTGACAAATCCGCCTCCGAAGATGGCGGAGCCGTCTTGCTCCACTGCCACGCCGGGAGGGACGATGAGGGTGACGCTGCCCATGAAGGCAGTGCTGGAGATCGTGATCACCTAGATCTCTATCGGCCCACCTATACCTACCTCTACTACTACCAATAAAAGCATGGTGCTACATGCATTATACATGCAGCATCTTCATCTCTAATTCGTCGTGACGAAACATACTGTACGAGCAAGGAGGGGTTATGTACAGTAGTGCTTTCAGCCTAGCGGCGGGGTGTTGGAAGAGGGCCTGGGAGAAGTCGACGGTGGAGCCGCCCAGGTAGGCGCTGGCGGTGATTTCGCTGTCGGGCACCCAGCGGCCGTACTTGTCTGCTCCAGACAGGAAGCCAACGAAGCTCGCCATGGCTCTGCTCAAGGAAGCAACGATGCTCTGCGTGGATTCTAGAGAACAACCGAGTTTCGGACGCTTTAAAAGAGGTCTAGCCTAGTAGCATCTTTGTCTGCACAGCTTCGCGCATCCTTCTGCAAGAGCCGTTTCTGGGAAAATGCAGCGTTGCCCGAACAACACTTTCTTGGAGCCGAGCCAAGAGGACAACAAGCTTTGAGCGGAACTTTGGGAGAAGCGACGCGAGATGCCACGCGAAGCTCCCTGCTAAGAGCGGGCGCAAAGCGGAGGGGAGTGGGGGGGGGCGCGCCAGCTCCCCTTGGGCGTCCTCGTTGTCCTTCTCGAAGCTCGGAGCCCGGACCGCCGCGCGGGGCGGGGAATCGGCCGGTGGGGGTGGTGGAGGCTCCCGGAGCTCGGAAGCCAAAGGAGTCGCCTTGGCCTCGGGAAGCTCGGACCTGCCGCAAGAGAACATGGTCAGAGGCACTGCATCCGGGCAAGAGCTTCCCCTCCGCGCGGCTCTCTCTTTCTTGGACTTTCTTGGCTTCACCCCTCTTCCTCTGGTCTCCTGTGCTTCTGGCCAGAGGGCTCCACTTGTGGAAGCGGCGATTTCTCTGGCGTGGGGCCGTCTTGTGCACACAAAGCTGGGGCCCAGTTGAGCCATTCCCAGGTGCAAAGAGGCCCCAGGTCCAACAGGGGCTGAGTCCGCGAAGCCAGGCGCCCTCAGCCCAGAAGCTGAAGAACCTGCTACCAGGCGAGCAGGCATTTGCATGGAATGCAGACAACATAAGCCCAGGTCGGCTAAGCGCCTTGGCGTCCAGTGAGGCATCTTGGCAGGCTCGAAGGAGCTCTTCTTCCCGGAACCTCCCATCTGCCGGGACTTCTCTGAAGGAAGGAATCGAAGGTCTATGACGGTCTATGCAGAAACAGATCTTCTGAGGCTGCGGCGTCTGCTTCCAGTGTTTGAGCACCTGTGCGGGGAGCGTTGAAACCTTGCGGCCGGCCCCCGCGGGTTCACGCGCGGGCTCGCGCCTGCGAGGCCTCCTGCTTCAAGGCTCGGTGCGCTCCCTGTCAGGCCACCGGTCACTACCGGTCACTACCGGCTAAACCGGCACGGTGTCTATAGCATACATCCATGCATGCCGAGGGATGGAGGGATCGAGAGACAGATAGACAAGACGATAGATACAGGACAGTCTACAGTCTACATGCAAAATGAGAGTAACTGAATAAAAGCTGCTGCCCTGAGGCCCTATATAGGGCCCTGCGAGTAAGTCTCAAAAGGCTGTCTGCGACTCTCAGCTGCTGACCTGGCCGGCGCAGGTGGCCAGGGTCTTCAGGAACTCCGGCAGGTAGGGCACCAGCCGGGGCCCGAAGGCCTCGTCAGAGACTCAGAGGCTCCAAAGAGACATCCTGCTTAAAGGAACCCAAAAGTAGCATAGAATCGTATAGAATCGTATTATAGAAGAACAGTATAACCCTAAACCCTGAGCTTGTTTGGGTCCGATTTGTCCCCGACTCCGGTTGCTTTCCGTGGCCCGGTGTGGTGCCTTGGTGATCTCCGGCAGCCGCTCGCAAAGCCGCTGCTTCAGCAGGTGGTGATGGCCTCAGAGAGCCGAAGCCGAAGCTGAATCGCAAAGCGGAAGACGGATCCATATTATTATTATTGTTATTATTATTATTACTATTATTATTAAAATTATTATAACTATATAATGAGGAAAGTCCATGAAAAGGAAAGTAACTCGCATCGAATCGATCGAGCATCCGGCGGTACTGGGAGCAGGCAAAAGCCTCGACGGGAACATGACAGAATCTCAGAAGGCAGACTGGCAAGAACTGAGTCCTGGGTTCTTGTTTGCTGTTGTTTGCCATGTCTATTGCGGTCGGACTCCTGTGTCCTGGGTTCTTGTTTGCTGTTGCTTGCCATGCCTATTGCGGTCGGACTCCTGTGTCCTGGGTTCTTGTTTGCTGTTGTTTGCCAGGTCTATTGCGGTCGGACTCCTGTGTCCTGGGTTCTTGTTTGCTGTTGTTGGCCATGTCT